>JAMFLL010000229.1:0-51111 GCA_027475725.1 Pythium rhizo-oryzae | reverse complement strand
AACACAGGCGCCATCACGGAGACCACCGTGATGACGTGGGTTCTGATCTGGGCCGACCCACTGCGGGTCCGGCCCATGTAACGGGGTCACCCCGTTACAGTGAGCAAATGCATAAACACCCGAATATCCTTGTTGAGCAAGGAAAGTATTATCTTTCTCTGATGAGGCCGACTTTAGTGTGCCATAGCTCTGCGTAAAGGGCAGCGTGCTGCTCACGCGCCCTTCAGTTTTCGACTGCTGTACCAACGCATGCTATCGGACCTGCTTCGCATGGAGTATGTACGACACGTTCAGCCTCCTCTTTTGCGTTGGTCTCGTATAATGATTGAGTCATGTAAGACTCGTGGACTCGCGCTGTTATGTGCGGGTGTCAATGGATGTATGGACGCTTGGATGCTGCCGCACCACGCCCTTGACATCACGATGCGCGTGCTCAAGCCCTTCGCGCACAACTTCAGTACAATCGGTACCGAGGTACTCGTCCCCTACATGGCATTGCTTGCGCCAGCGTGAACATTATTTTCCAGGAACCGATCTATCGTAGTGTTTCGGGTCCTCTCGTTTGTGTGCGTAACCACGAGACACTGGCGCAAACTTCATGGCGTACCACGACGCCGACACCTGCTCAGGTTGGCGTTGTTTCTCAAGCCCCAATGAACTGGTCACTCTGCCACTCTTTGCCGATGCATGTGACTGCCTGGGACTAATAAGTAAGTGATCGACAGCAGCTCCATCAAATCTGTCGTTTTCTATTTTCCGTGCCCAACACTGACCGAAAATTCGCATTTTACCAAACGTGGTGGAAACTCGAGTGAAGCCACATCCAGTAGATCCAATGCTTTTAGTGATTTGCGAAACATCCAATCATCCAGTTTGTTCGACCTTACCACACTTTCATTGGACAAAATAAGTTCAACGAGATTCCGTTGGCTCGCTCGGGAATCAGTGACAGTGTCACTGTGACACACAGAACGTGGGGATCAGCGTCCAAGAATGGCGAGCTCGACGGCGCGGGAGGAAACCTTGCGGCTCCAGTTCGGGACGGCCGCGAACACTGTTGGCGCACAGCTGTACGCTGTAGAGAAGATCAACGACGGAAATGTGCGTCGTGGTATTGCTTTTCCTGCTGCCTCAACCACAAGCGGTGTTTTGCTCACTGTCTCACGACATTGCTTTCACGGCTGCGTAGCCTAGAGTTCATCGCGGCGATGGCAAGCCGCGCCTGCTCGCGTTTGAGGCTAAAGGTACGGAGTCTTCAGAGTGCATACTGGGCGGTATGTGCTGGTACTGTACGCATGCTTGGTGGTCTGACTGGGTGCGCGCGCAGGCAGGATTCACCGGAATGTGTCGGCGACACAAGCAATTCACCGCGATCGTGCTGAACAAGAGCTGCCCAACGCATGGTACGCGCATGCACGCTTTCAATGACAATGGAATTTGATTCAACACAAGCTAACTGGTGTGTTAATTTCTCTCAGGGATGGCGGGGTCCAGGTTTACGATCGAGCGCCAGTGATGTCAGCGTCGCCTTCGACCTTCCTGCCCAGCACAGCGTATTGGAGTTGGGACGACTTTTCCGACCGAAACCTGTTTGAGATGGAGGAGTTCCGTCCGCACATGCCACTGCACAATGTGTGCGAGGGCCAGTCGACGTCGCGCGGGGGGAGTGTGTCCTTGTCCACCATGGACAAGATCGAGGACCGAGTTCGTGCCGTTCTTGAGGAGACCGACCATCTGCGCCTCGTCGAGAACTTTGTCGACTTGGACTCGTCATGGGCTGGCCTTTCGATCGAAGTGCTCACGTATCTCAGCGAAGAGTGCCCTAGCGCAGTGGTCGCAACGTACGGCAACGACTGGAACTATCCGCTTGCCGACCAAAGCGACGAGAACTTATACGGCGCAGGCCTCGAGATTCGTGACAAGGCCAAGATAGAAGCGCGCCGCGGCATCAACCTGCTCACCTCCGTGGCTATGTTGATCGAGAGCTCCAGCATTTTCATTCCAGTGGCACTGAGCGGATCATCCCGTCGCTTCACGACTAGCAATTTGATGCCCGAGTTGCTTTCAGCAGCGACGTTCGCAGCAACAGCAATCGAGATCGCAATGTCCGAGTTCCGCTCAAAAGCCAGCGCAAGTATTTGCAGTCTGCTGGAGGGAGTTGTTCCGAGCATGAAGCTGCTGGAACTGTCGGCTCGGGCCCCGTTGAACGAGAGCCCGACGGTGTTGATCGATGCGACCACCTCCTCCTCCGAGGCCGAAAACTTCTGCTGGAACGAGCACTCGTTGCTCCCCCAGTACACGCGCGCGCTTCCACGACGGCAGTTCAGCGCAACTGTGTCGTCGAGTGCGGCTCCCCAGCCGCCGCCGCGATTCCGTCGCGTGCATTTCCGTGGCGAGTTCGACGCCCACGCATCTGCGCTGCAGGCAGCACTCGCTCGATTCACACCAGACGACACCGTCGTGGGGTGGACACAGGAGCCAGTGTACATCGAGAGACCGTCGAGCATAGAGGCCGTCGACGCGGCGTCGCAGCTCACGCTGTCGTACGCGGTCGGCGGTTTCCTACACGCGCTGGCGACGCGGACGAGCCGCAGCGACCGGCGCGTGCAGTACGAGTTTGCACAGACCGGGTTGGACGCGGACGCGGTCGAGGAGTTCCAGGCCGCGCTGCGTGCGACGGGCGAGGCGTATCCGTCGCAGCGCAGCCCAGGAGCCACGCGCGACCTTTGGGGTGAGGATGAGATTGAGGACTAAAACGATTGAATATCAAATATGAGAGGCTCCACATGGTTGGCCTGATTTACGAAAATAGACGCGCTAATCACATGATGACGACTCGTGAGAGAAGGGCGAGCTCTGCTTCTGCTGGGAGTCTCCGAGCCCGATCGTGGAAAGGACTGGAAGGAAGGGCCGGGGTTCAAGGAATCCAGGAAGGTTGTGACCCGGATCGGGATTCTAAGGAGCGGGACACCGAGCCTCACGATCCAGCGCAACGGTCCGTCTAGACGCTTGCTGAAGTGCTACCATTAGGAATTAATTGTGTCGTCCAGTGGCAGGAATCGCAGATAACGCTGATTTAGACCTTCTGAGAGCCCACGCGGTCATTCGGGTTCTGGATCGCGGTTGTGGATGGACCGGACTATCCAGGTGGTCCGACCGACGTGGTTGTGGGCCGCACGGCCAGCCGACAGATCCCGTCATGGCTCGGTCGTGGTTGCTGACGAGGTGCCACTGATCGTATTTCAGCCAATCGGAAGCCGCCAGCGGTCCCAAAGGCAGTCAGTTCAGAAAGCCGCAAATTACGAAAGTAGCGGGTCCCCGCCATCCGCTCTTCCCCCTAAAGGCCATCCCAAAACGATTTCGAATGGCTTCGGTGACGACTCCAGTCCTGCTTCTCGCTCCGACGCCGATCGTCGAATATCGAGGACGAGAGGGGCGCGAGTGCAGTGCACAGCGATGGACGAACGCGGCGTGGGCCACCGGCGCCGGCGCACGGACCAGCCGGCGCGGGGTGGGCCACCTGCCCCGGCGCCGCCCGGGGTCGGCCAGTCCGACACCACGCCAAGCGCAAGCAGCGCCGCAGATATGGCGCGTCCTACGACGACAACGACATCTAGTGCCGCCGCCGCCGCGCCGGCCGCAACAGCCGCACGCCGGAAGGCGCCCAAGCCGAACCGCCAGCGCTGCAAGGAGTTCCGCGAGCGGAGGAAAACGCACGTCATGGAGCTCGAAGAGCGCGTCGGCGCGCTGCGCCAAGAGGTGTCGGAGCTCGTCATGCAGAAGAGTATTTACGCGTCCAAGGTCATGCTCAAGCGCCACCACGCGCACGGCTCGCTGGAAAAGCTCATCCGCGAGTATTTCACGCTGTTTCGATACGGCATCGCTGTGGAACGGCCGCTCGCAAGCGGAGCCGAGGCGCCGCCGTCGCGCGCCAGCGCGATCCAGAAGGCCAAGATGCAGGTCGACTTTCTGCATCGCATCATCGATCCCGATACCGTCTACGGCGACCACAAAGGCCCGACGGGTTGCGTCGCGCAGTGGGGGTACTACACCGCAGCGTACGCCTCTTTCGTGGGCGAAGTCAACCGCGTCAACATCTCCGGGACCGAAGACGACCCCATCCTCTACTGCTTCACGACTTACCACGTGATCCTCTCGCGGAACACGATCAAATATCTGTTCCCTCACGCGATCCACAATGAGCCGCTCGTGCAACGCATGATCGGACTGTACGTGCCGGTCCCTGTCATCGGCATTTTCCAGTTCACAGCTGATGGCCACATCAGCTCCGAGACGGCCAACATTGAGCTTGCAGACGCACTGCTTAGCGCCGGCTGCCGTGTTGAAGATGTCGCCGAGATCATGCAAGGCTTCGTCATCTCCGAGAAGGGCCAAGTTCCTGATCGACTACAAGCAGAAGACCACCACTTCATGGAAGAGATCGGCGTCGACTTTGATTCAGACCCTCGAGAAGACGAGGAACCGGACGAAGAAGCTGATGCGGAAGCGGAGGCAGCCGCGCAAGCGAAAGAGAAGCTGCGCATTTCGTTCCTGGTCGACAACAACGACGACGATCTCGAAGAAAAGGAGAACTCGGCGACCCAGGGGAATTGAAAGGAGTATAGTGTGTATGGCATGCGAAGATAGCATGTATTGGTAGTGATTTATGGCGAGAAGAAGCCGCTTCAGGAGCCCATGGAGCTCACTCATTCCAAACGACACCCCCCTCATGGAGGGATCCTGATTTCTCCACGACTCTAGAGATGGTCAGCACCCAGGTGGCCCAGTGTGGGCCGGGCAGCGACTTCGGTGGTGTTCTCCGAGGCAACCAGGGCCGACCTAGCGTGTTCTGCGACCGCTGCGTGGTCGTCACACCGTAAAACGCCAACACAGTCGCAACGTTCCATTCCGAATAGGTATTCGGAGACAGAGGTGAAGCCAGCTGTCTCGTCACAAGTCAATACATTTTGACACGCGAGGCTCGACTGGTGGAGCCAAGCAGGAGTAAGCCATTCAATCCATGATACACGGAGCCAGTGGCACATTCTGCACACTTGAAACCTCAAACCACACCCGTCGTTTAGAAATGCCCAGGGATGGTTGCTTCGCACTGTCGAAGGGCACCGAAGTGAGTGTCCTCCTTCTCTCTCCCCCCAAAGGGAACATTGCGGACAGAATGAGATGCGGGGCTACGATTTTGGTCGCACAACTATCCTAAATAGCCTAATCTACAAACACGAGAGAGTTAATTACTATAATAGACATCATGTTTCATGGAATGAAGCGGGATCCACACGTCGACAGAACACGTTGTGAGTGCACAAAGCGAGACGCCGCAGCGATTAACCGAGGCGCGATGGACGCTGCGGGGGCTGAGGACGGTGCGGTCCGACCGGGGCGGTTCCGTCGTATTCTACCTCGAACGCCGACCCAAGATGCCGCGGCTCGTGCCGTCGCGCGAGCGCCGGAGGCGCAGCCGGCGATGGGACCGCACCAACCGACTTCCGCGCGCCGGCCCCCGACCACGAGCAGCGAGCGCGGCAAGGCGTTTCGAGCTCGGCGACGCATCTACAGAGGACAACTGGAAGAGTACCTCAAAGTACTACAAGAGGAGATCCAGCGCCTTGAGGAACGGAAAGATTTGCTGCGCACGCGGCTGCTCCAGCGACGCGAGAGCGCGACCGGATCGCTGGTGCGGCTCGTCCGCGAGTACTACACGATTTTTCAGTTTGGCATGGGGGATCGCCGGCGCGCGCTCGTGGACCCAGTGTACGCTCGTCGTAACGCCTCTGAAGTCGCGTACAAAGAGAATTTTTTGCGCTCCATCATGGCAGAAGACGCTAACACCGGGGATCTTGTCGGACCCAATGCCTCGCTCATGCAGTGGCATTTCTTCTCGGCTGCTCACGCAAACTTGTCCGTCCGCATCGATCGAGTGGAGGTTGTGGGCGACCCCAAAGATCCTTTTATCGACCTCCACACCACGATGCATGTCGTGTGCGGCCCCCACACACTCGCGATGCTTTTCCCCGGATCCGAGAAGAACCGAGACCTCGTGCGGAAGTTCGAAAATCGTCGCGTGGCGTTTCCAGTACTCACTCGCTTCAAGTTTGGGACCGATGGTCGTATTTGCTTTGAGCAAGTGAGCTCAAACCTGGTCGAGGGCTACCTTCGCGCTGGTGTCGCGCTGGACGATGTCGTCGAGTTGTTCAAACACATGATCATCTCACCCAGTTTGACGGTGAAAGAGGATGTCGCAAAGTCCACAGCCAACCCCACAGTCTACACCCAGACCAGCATGGAGGCAACGCCCCGAGGTGATGAGCAAATCTTCTCGCACCACCACAGCGAACGTTTTCCGCCGCCACCAACCCGAGAACCTCGCTCCGCGCGTCACCATGACCGACATTGGTTCATCTACGAGGCCGAGTCGTGAGCAATCGCGGAATTCGCTATGCCAGCTAGCAAGGTATCGTAGCAGGGCTCGTGACCAGCCGATCGCCAGCTGGAGTTTGAGTACAACGTCGCAACTCGCGACTGGAATGAAGGCTGCCTGGGGCACCTTGAAGTCATGAGCCCTGAGCTCCGCGATCGTCACTCTGTGAGGACTTGATACGAACTGATCGAACTGATAGGATTTCAGCTGCGTACTGTGCCGGACTCATCAATTCTTCTCTCCCACGTGGCGTTTTCCATATTCCGGGTGCGAAATCGTGTGGACCACATTCTCGAAGCCGGTCCGTTTTTCCGCCGGACCATGCGGGCGGGGGGCACACCAATTCACTGCGCCCCCAGCATTTGCGATCAGCGGCTCCTGAGTCCGACTCGACGAGCTCCTAATCAGCCTCTGGTGTTCACGCCCCCCCCTCTCGGCCAGCCACAGTCAGTGACCGACGGAAGGAAGGAGAAAGCGACGATCTTACTATGGTGCACGCCATCGGAGTTGCGGCGCTCGCGGCGCTGGGCGTGCTCGCGCGCCCGGCCGAGGCGTTCTCGCTGCCCGGCGTGCAGATGACGACGTACAAGAAGGGCGAGGCGATCCCGCTCTTCGTCAACAGTCTCACGTCGTCCGAGACGCTGCTGCCGCTTGACTACTACAAGCTCGGCTTCTGCCAGGTGCGTCGTTTTCATTGCTGGCGGTCGGGTGGGAAGGATGCCTCTAACGAATGTGTATGGTGTGGCGCAGCCTCCGACGATCGAGTACAAGTCGGAGAACCTGGGCGAGTACCTCACGGCGAACCGCATCCAGAACTCTCCGTACGAGCTCAAGTTCATGGAGAACGAGGAGTGTAAGGTGCTGTGCCAGCAGACCTACAAGGAAGAGGAGATCAAGCAGCTCGAGAACAAGATCAAGGACTCGTACCGTGTTAACTGGATCCTCGACAACTTGCCCGTCAAGTCCGAGACCCCTGATGGCAGCATGATCGTGGGCTTCGAGCTCGGCAGCTTCAACCCGGAGGTCGAGGTTGTGCCGCAGCTCAACAACCACGTCAAGATCATCATCGGCTACAACAACGAGATCGGCACCGAGTCGCCGGACGAGGGCCGCATTGTCGACTTTTGGGTGCTCCCGTTCAGCTTCGAATACCCGACTGCGTTCTACAACGCGGATACGAACAAGATGAAGGACTGCAAGCACTCTCCGGAGCTGCGCCGCCCCATGTTCCTCACGCGCAGCAAGGCCGGTGACGTGAAGGTCGCCTGGACGTACAGTGTCGAGTGGCGCGAGGACAACGAGAAGGAGTGGCGCACGCGTTGGGACGTATACTTCGAGGCCGGCTCGGGAAATGCGAATGTTCACTGGTTCTCGATCATCAACGCGCTGCTGATCGTCCTCTTCTTGTCCGGCATGGTGGGCATGATCTTGATGCGCAGCCTGCACCGTGACATCAGCCGCTACAACCGCGTGCCGACGGAGGAAGAGCGAGCTGAAGAGCGTGAGGAGTCGGGCTGGAAGCTCGTCCACGCGGACGTGTTCCGTCCGCCGTCCAAGAACCCGATGCTGTTCTGCGTCATGGTGGGCACGGGCAACCAGCTGCTTGGTATGGCCATGACCACGCTTTTCTTTGCGGCAGTCGGCGTGCTGCGCCCGAGCAACCGTGGTAAACTCATGATCGCGCTGCTCGTGTGCTTCGTGTTGCTGGGTATGGTGGCTGGCTACACGTCGGCTCGCACGTACAAGATGTTCAAGGGCAAGCGCTGGCAGCTGTGCACGATCCTGACGGCGACGCTGTTCCCGGGTCTTCTCTTCTTGCTGTTCTTCTTCCTAAACCTCTTCGTCTGGGGCGCCGGCTCGGATGCCGCCGTGCCTTTCGGCTCGATGCTGCTGGTGTTTTTCCTCTGGACGGGTATTTCGGTGCCGCTCGTGTTCGCCGGCGCGTTCTTCGGCTTCAGGTTTGTTTTTCATTGCGCTACTACGACAGGAAGGTCTGTACTGACAACAGCTTTGTCATGATAGGAAACCGCCGATCGCGTTCCCGGTTGCCACGAGCAACATCCCGCGACCGATCCCGCCGCAGCCGTGGTACATGTCCCACGCCACGGCCGCTGCTGTCGGCGGCGTGCTGCCGTTTGGTGCCATCTTCGTGGAGCTCTACTTCGTGCTCTCGTCGTTATGGACGGACAAGTACTACTACGTCTTCGGCTTCCTGCTGCTCTCGTTCGTCATTCTCGTCCAGACGTGCGCGGAGATCACGATTGTGCTCACGTACTTTCAGCTCTGCGCGGAGGACTACAACTGGTGCGTTCAATGCCGCTTCTCATCGTGCTGACCTCATTCTTTTGCTAACCAAAATGTGTGTATTGACAAAGGTGGTGGCGCTCGTTCGTCGTGTCGGGCGCGTGTGGCGCGTACGTGTTCCTGTACTCGGCGTACTACTACTGGTCGAGCCTGGACGTCACCAACTTCATCGGCGCTATGCTCTACTTTGGCTACATGTTTGTGGTGTCGTGCGCGCTGGCGCTGCTCACGGGCGCGGTCGGCGTCGCGTCGTCGCTCTGGTTCACACGCAAGATCTACGCGTCCATCAAGGTCGACTAAGCCAACCCCTCAGGCCTACCGCACTTTTCATCGCTCCACCCGCTGCTTCCCCCCATACACAGCGAGCGCAACGTGCCATTAGGAAACGCGTTTTGCTCGACAGGGCTCCGTGTTGTGCATGACAATAGAAAAAAGAACAATCCGCGAGCGGAAGGCTCATCGTCGCATTCGTTTCACACTCGCTTTGTTGATCATTCTTATTCGGAGCCGCGCAACCGTGCGTGGAATCTCATTTACACGGACACGTTCGAGCGCAAAACCTCCCCTAGTCCGTTGGATGGATCTTTCTGGACGGCGCGTTGTGTTCCGGGAGGCTCCCTGGGAGCGTCTTCCAGTGGAGATGTACGCGCGCACAATGTGGGGACTCAAGTGCGCCGCATGGCTGCACCATCTGCACTTGAAGCCACCACCCGGCGGTCGGCGCCGCCGGTGTTGACCGCCGGTGGAAGGGGACGGCGCGTTCTGTCTTGGTTATCACACCGCAAGGTTTTATATGCCATCAACAATTGATTACCTGACTTTAATGATTTCATTCAACTCAATATCGTGGTATATAGTGCGTTAAAGTGGCACCATGTTCGTAAACCAGAGGAGATGCAGACAGTTGAAGCTACCGCGAGGTTCTTTCGCGTACCTAAGGTTTTTCTCGCACTTCCCCTCTCTTTTTTGTCGACAGGGGGAAGAGTGTGTGCGCGCGTGTGTGGGCCTCGTGGGGGCTGCGAGCCAACGCAACGTGAAGGGGAACGCCAAGCCAAGTCAATCCCCCCCACCGCCCGCCACAGTCGACAAGGCGGAAACCCCACACCCCTCCGTCCATTGGCGCCGGCGAGTGTGCGTGTGTGTTGGCGAGCGCTGTTTCCTTCTTCTTCGTCTTCTCCTCGTTCTCGAGAGAAGGCAGAACGATCCGGCCGCGTTCCTTCCCCCCTTACAGGCTCCCTGTAAGTCACGGGGGCGTCAGAGACGCGAGGGGACACAAGCGCAAGCGCGCTCGACGATCGCGCGACCGACGCGCGGACGGACGGACGAGGGTAGACAGACCCCCCGCTCCGCTCGGCAATCCATCCCACTCACACTCACTTGGGGGGAGCGTACGGCGCGACCGCACAACAAATCGGAACCGCGTGCCACCAAACGCATCTTATCTTTGTGTGCCCCCCGGAACGAACGAGGATCTCATCCACCTAGGCGCCATCGACGAGCAGTATGAGCGCGCGACGGAACGGCGGTGGCGGCGCGGCCGGCGGCGGCGCGACGCGCAAGGAGCGGCTCATGCGCGCCAAGCTCAAGAAGAAGATGCAGGACGAGGAGAACGACCCGAACAGCACGGTCGCCGCGACGTTTGAAGACATTCTGCAGATGTCGGATCTCTCGGAGGCCTCGCTGCTCGAGAACCTGCGCAAGCGGTACGAGAAGGACATGATCTACACGTACGTGGGGCCGATCCTGATCGCGATCAACCCGTACAAGGAGATCGGCGCGGCCTACAGCGAGCAGGCCATGACCGAGTACTACGGCCGCGCGATGGGCACGCTGCCGCCCCACGTGTTCGCGCTCGCCGACTCGGCGTACACGCAGCTGATCCAGGGCGGCGCGCTGGACCCGATGAACCAGAGTATCATCATCAGTGGCGAGAGTGGCGCCGGCAAGACCGAGACCACCAAGATCATCATGCAGTACCTCGCGCGCGCGACCAGCTACCGCGGACTCGTGCAGAACAACGGCGCGCCGAGCCCGACCACGGGCGTGTCGCGTGCGCTTGGCAAGCTCGAGGAGCGCGTGCTCGAGTCGAACCCGCTGCTCGAGTCGTTTGGCAACGCCAAGACGCTGCGCAACGACAACTCGAGTCGCTTCGGCAAGTTCATCGAGATCCAGTTTGACCACCACGGCAAAATCGTCGGCGCTGAGATCATGAACTTCCTGCTCGAGAAGACGCGTATCGTGTCGCAGAGCGTGGGGGAGCGGAACTACCACATCTTCTACCAGGTGTGTGCGCTGTGCGCAGTCCGTTGGATGTGATCGGTCTTACTGATCCCATTGCGTTTTGTGTAGCTGCTCGCTGGTGCGGACGCCGAGCTCAGAGAGAAGCTCCAGCTCAAGACGCCCCAGGACTACGAGTACCTGCGCAAGTCGCACTGCTTCAAGCTGCCGACAGTGTGCGTTTTCCCGCTCTCAGCACGACTGTGCTTGCGATTGAAAGCATGCTAATGTTTGCTGCTTGCTTGTCTGCCACAGGAACGATGCAGAAGAATTCGCGACCACCAAGCACTGCATGAAGACGATTGGCATCGACGAGGCGCGGCAAGAACGCGTGTTCCACTTGCTGTCCGCGGTCCTGCACATCGGCAACCTGGAGTTTGCAATGGAGAACGAAGTGTGCCACGTCCACGGCGACGAATCCACGGCTGCCATGGACCTCATTGCGAATCTGTTGCGCGTGAGCACGGATGCCCTGTCGCAGGCGCTGCTCACACGCCAGCTCTACGTGGGCGGCAAGGTCATCGTGCAACAGCAGAACATCGACCAAGTGATTGACAAGCGGGACGCGCTTGCCAAGGCGATTTACTCGTCGCTGTTCTTGTGGCTCGTGTCGGAGCTCAACCGAACGATCTCCAAGCCGCAGGAGAAGTGGGGCTTCATCGGTGTGCTCGATATTTACGGTTTCGAGAAGTTTGACTGGAACACCTTTGAGCAGCTTTGCATCAACTACGCCAACGAGAAGCTGCAGCGCCACTTCAACCAGCACATGCTCGAGGTCGAGCAGGAAGAGTACACGAAGGAAGGCATCGACTGGAAGCACATTGATTTCCAGGACAACCAAGCGTGTTTGGATCTCATTGAAGGAAAGCCGATGAACAAGCCCGGTATTTTCATCGCGCTTGATGACGTGTGGCGTCTTAAGGGAGAGGAAGCCAACCGCAAGTTCGTCGCGATTCTGCACGGCTCGTTCGGTCGTGACCCGAATGCCGGACAGAACACCACAAAGATGCTCCACGATTGGTATGTGCAGCCCAAGGTGGACGCGAACCTTCGTTTCGGTATCAAGCACTACGCCGGCGAAGTGATGTACGATGCCAGTGGCTTCAACGACAAGAACAACGAGACGTTGAACGACGACATGAAGGAGCTCATTCGTCAGTCTGCGAGCGACTGGGTGCGCAGCATTTTCGATCTGAACGTGCAGTCGATGGAGATGGTTGCCGGCAATGGAAAGCGACCGGCCGACCCCATGGCGCTGTCTCGGCGCCCGACGGATCGTGTTTCGTCGCCGGCATCCAAGTTGCCTTCGCCCGGTGGTCAGGGCGGAACCGCTGGAGCGAACAAGTCGCGAAACTTGCGAGAGGTGTCTGTCGGCGCGCAGTTCCGATTCCAGCTGCAAGAGCTCATGAACAAGATCTCTCTCGCGAACCCGCGCTACGTGCGATGCCTCAAACCGAACGAACACAAGCGACCGACCGAGTTGAATGACCCGGATGTCGCACGCCAGCTGAAGTACTCCGGCATGATGGAAGCGATTCAAATCCGTCAGCGAGGTTTTGCGCTCCGAGAGGACCACGACGTCTTCTTCTACGATTACCAATCCCTCGCGCCCGATGCGGAGAACATCAACGAACTCGTTGAAGAAATCTCCACGATGCTCGGTGCCGGTAAAGATCAGTGGCAGCTCGGCAAGACGAAGGTGTTTTTGAAGCGCGGGGTTGCGTTCAAGCTGCGCAAGTTGCACACGTTGCGCTGCAAGGCTGCGGCCCGAACAATGCAGAAGTGGTGCCGGAACTTGAAGCGCGCGGCGGCAGCCACGCGTCTTCAGGCTAAAGTCCGCCAGTTCCTCGCTCGCAGGAAGTTGCAAAAGCTGCGAAAGGCCGCCTACCGTATCAGGGATGTTCTGCGTCTTCGCGTTGATATGGCGAAGTATGCGGTTTTGGTTCAAGAGTATCGATACCGCTCGATGCAAGCCGTTGTGATCCAGAAGCACGTTCGGGGGTTCCTTGTTCGCAAGAAGAACCTTTTGCGACCCTTTGAGGGTCTTGGCCCGAAGGAACTGGATGCGAAAATTGTCGAGCTCGAAGCAGCGATTGCCGACGCTGCCAAGAACAAGCAATTCGAGCTGTGTGCTAACCTGCAGAAGGACCTCGAGAAGGTTGTTGAAGCCCGAAAGAGTGTTCGCACTGCTAAGGAGATTGACGCTGAGATCGCCAAACTCAACGTCGAAATGGAGACTGCTGCTCAGAACAAGCAGTTTGCTCGCTGCGCTGAGCTCCAGAAAGAGCTGGAAGAACTGCAAGAGGTGCGACGAAATGTGAAGGAGGACTTGAATGAGCTGGAGCCTGCGGAGCTGGATGAGCGTATCCGTCGCGTGGAGGCAGACATTGCCGATGCTATGAAAGCTCGTGACTTCGAGAAGTGCAGTAACCTTCAGACCGACCTAGATGCGCTCGTTAGCATTCGCAAGACCAAGCAGACTCCGGAAGAGATGGATGCGGAAATTGCTCGCCTTAACGGAGAAATCGCGGCTCACATGAAGCGAAAGGAGTTCGACAAGTGCGCAGCCGTGCAGAAGGAGATTGATATTCTGAAAAAGCGGCGCGAGAAGTTTGGCCCAGTGAAGCCTGTCCCGTCTTCGCCTGCGCCGACGCCTGCTGCAGCGCCCAAGGCTTCGCCCATCAAGCCGAGCACTGGCCCTGCCGCCACGTTTGCCGCCGCTGCGGCCCCTAACTCAGCTCCTGCTGCGCTGCACGGCATTGCGCCGACAACGACGCGTATCACTCCTGTCAAGGCTGCTGCTCCAGCCCCCACTGCTACTATTGCTCAGCCGAGTGTGGCGCAGCCGTCCATTGCGGCCGCACCGAAGAAGACAGTTGCGACGACAAAATCTCCTTCCCTCCAGGCATCCGTGCCGACGACTCGTGCGTCGATTTCAAAGCCGGCTGCGGCGGTACCGCAACAAGTTGCGGCAATCAAGGCATCTGCGTTTGAAGGACGACCGCGCTCCGGATCGAACAGCTCGGTCGTGTCGACCCAGTCGTACGCCAAGTCAACCATCTCGATGGCATCGAACGTGAGCCGTCTCAAGAAGAAGGACTCTAGTGCGGACGCGGCTTCGCGTACTGTCGAGCGGCTTCGTCCTGCGAAGCCAGTTACTGTTGCCGTCGATGTATCCGTCTTTGAGGCAGCAAAGATCATGAAGACTAACCGCGCGGCTGCCGTGATCGTTGTGGACGATGATGGTGCCCTTGCCGGTATTTTCACGGACACTGACACGGCCCGGCGAGTCGTCTCCAAGGGTCTTGACCCTCACGAGACTACCATTGGTTCCGTCATGACACCTCAGCCGAAGTGTGTTTCGTCGGATGACAGTGCTGCGTACGCGCTTGACATGATGCTCACCGGTCGTTTCCGCCATTTGCCTGTCATCAGCGCCGATAGTGGTGTCGTGACTGGTGTGCTGAATGTTGCAAAGTGTCTGCACGATGCGATCCGCCGAATTGAGAACTCCTCATCGCAGCTTAAGCAGGAGCTGGGCAACTCGTCAGGCAACGCGATGCTGCGGACCATGCTCGAGAAGATGCTCTCGCCTACTCTGCAGGATGTCATTGCTGCCCCCGGGGAGACTCAGGCGCCTCAGGTGTACGAGTACGAAAGCATCCTCGAAGTCTCGCACAAGATGGCCGAAGCAAAGAAGCCCGCTCTCATCATCTCCGACGGCCCCCGCCCGGAACTCATCGGTATCTTCACGCCGAAGGATCTGCTGCACCGAGTGATCGCAGCGAACGTTGATCTCGAGACTCCTGTCGGGGAAGTCATGACCCCGGAGCCTGAATCCACAACGCCCGACACGACTGTGCTGGATGCCTTCCACATCATGCATGACGGAAAGTTCCTCAACCTCCCTGTTGTGTCTGCATCTTCTGGTGAAGTTCATGGCATTGCCGATGTTCTGTCGATCGCTGTTGCTTCCTTCGGCCAGGGTGAGTCGCGCGACATGGGCAAATTCTGGAATGCTGCGTTCGACTTGAACCAGCATGATGACGACAACATGTCTGTTTCGGGCAAGTCTACCTCTGGCGCGTCCGTCGCCAGCCGAGCTCGCCAGCGCAAGGACCGTGACAAGGAAGTGAATATTCGGCCAGTGTCGAGTCTGCGACCCACCCCGGCTATCGTGGTCGGTGAGGGAGCCAGCATTGTCGAGGCGGCTGCTCTGATGAGCCAGAAGCGTTCTGATGCGTTGCTCGTTGTCGACGAGTCGGGGGCATTGAACGGTATTCTGACGGACACTGATATCTGTCGCCGAGTCCTTGCAGTTGATCTGGAGCCGTCAAACACCGCCGTTGCTGCTGTGATGACCAAGAACATCAAGTTTGTCGCGCCGGAAGATAGCGCTATTGATGCCATGCTGACCATGCAGGAAGGCCACTTCCGCCACCTGCCGGTCGTGAGTCGCGAGAGCGGCACGATTGTCGGCGTGCTCAACATTGGCAAGTGCATCTATGATGTGTCGAAGCGTCTCGAGCACGCCATGCAATCGACGGAGCAGCTGAAGCAGTCACTTGAGCGAAGCGGTGCGTCTTCTACTGTTCAACAGCTGCTTGGTCCGATGCTCCAAAAGCTGTCCTCGCCGACCCTCGGCTCTATCCTCGACAACGAGCAGCGCACCAACAGCTCGGCGGCTGCGCCTCGTGTGCGAAGAGGAACGACTGTGATGGAGGCTGTCAAGCTTATGGCGAGTACGCGTAAGGCCGCGCTTGTTGTTGACGGTCTTCGGTCAGACCGTCTGTGTGGTATGTTCTCGCCGAACGAGCTCGTGATGAAGGTCGTGGCGAAGTCTCTGAACGCCTCAACGACGCGTATCGAAGACGTGATGATGAGCGACCCCGAGATTGCGACGCCCGGTACCTCGGTGCTCGATGCTCTCCACATCATGCACGACTCACAGTGTTTGAACATTCCGGTCGTTGCTGATGGTAGCGCGGATGAAGTTGCCGGTTTGGTCGATGTCTTGACGCTCAGTTACGGAACCATCGAAACCATCTACGGCGAAGACCGTGAGCAGATGCAGGAGTTTTGGAACACGGCGCTGCAGTTGGATCAGCCGACGAACCTGTCAACCGTGGGTTCGACGACGCGCCAACGCACGACCCTCCAGTCTTCCAAGAAGGCTGCTGGCCCTCAGGACGTCGACCGTACGGTGGCACAGCTTCGACCAAGCCGCGTGCTTACTATCTCCGACAACGCCACGGTGGCAGAGTTGTCAAAGATGATGGGTCGGAGCCAAACCGACTGTGTGCTTGTGGTTTCGGACGACGGCATGCTGGTCGGTATCATCACTGACACTGATCTGACTCGCCGAGTGGTCTCGGAGAACAAGCCGCTCGAATCGACTCGCGTCGCCGATGTCATGACGGTGAACCCAACTTTTGTGTCCAACGAAGACCAGGCGATTGAGGCGCTTTGCAAGATGCTTGAAGGAAAGTTCCGTCACTTGCCCGTCGTCGATGCTGGAGGCTCGGTGGTTGGTATCCTCAACATCGGAAAGTGCTTGTATGATGCCATCAAGAAGATGGAGAAGATTGAGTCTTCGAACGCCTCTCTTCGACAGACGCTTGAGAAGGAACTCAGGGGTCGTGGCGGACGTGGTGCTGCCGCGCCGGCCAACATGTCTGCTCTTCTTGGTCCGATGATGGAGAAGATCTTCTCGCCTGACATCAAGAGCGTAATTGACCATGAAGGCGTCGAGCCCCCGCGTGTGCAACCGTACACGTCGGTGTACGAAGTGTCGAAGGTTATGGCTGCTACAAGAAAGGCGGCACTTGTCGTGAGCAACCGTGGACAGTACTTTGGCCTGTTTACTCCGAAGGACATGCTCGAGAACGTTCTTGCCAAGGGACTTCCTGTCCACACTACGCCTGTGTGTGAAGTCATGTCTGAAGATGCTGTCACGATCTACATGTCGACAACTGTCATCGAGGCAATGCACTCGATGCATGAGAACAAGACCCTCTACTTGGGTGTGCTGCAGTCGGAGACCGCACGCCAGGCGGTTGGCCTCGTGGATGTCCTGTCTCTGAGTTACGGATCGTTCGCGAAGGGTAGCCCCAGCGATTGGCGCGAGTTCTGGAATGCGTCGTTCGACGTTGCACAGGTGCTTGACGACGACGACGACACATCGTCTGTCCACAGCTTCCGCAGCAACTTCTCTTTGATGCAGCGTGGCGGTGGTAGCGATGCCCTGCCTCGGAAGACGAGCCCAGTGTCTGGGGACTCGCGCCCCGTGTCGAAGTTGCGCCCGTCGAAGGCCATCACGATTCGTGAAGACTCGACGGTGAGCGAGGCGGCTCGTGAGATGGACTTGACCCACACGGACGCGGCACTCGTGATTTCGCATGACGGCGTGCTCAAGGGTATCCTGACGGATACCGATGTGACTCGCCGTGTTGTTGCGTTGGGCAACGACCCGAACTTCATCAGCGTGTGCGACGCCATGACACCCAACCCCAAGTTTGTCGACGAAAAGGATAGCGCCATGGATGCCATGTTCATGATGCTGGAAGGCCGTTTCCGCCACCTGCCCGTGGTGGACTCTCAAGGGATGGTCGCTGGTATGTTGCGTATCCAAAAGTGTCTATATGACTCGATCACTCGACTGGAGAAGGCGCAGCAGTCCTCGAGTGGCGCGATCCGTGAGAAGCTCGAGAAGCAGCTCATGGCGAGTGGCCTCGGAGCCAGCCTCGGAGGCAACGAGAACGCGATCCAGCAGCTTCTTGCACCGATGGTAGAGAAACTGCTCTCACCGACGCTCGAGACCATCTTAAAGGACGACACGATGCCGCCGCTTGTTCGTGCGAACGACACGGTCATGGAGGTTGCGCGCCAGATGGCCTCAACGCGCAAGGCTGCTTTGATTGTCGAAGACAGTGCCGGCTACAGTGTTGGCGGTCGTGCGTCTTCATTAGCGGCCGGAAAGAAGCTGGTTGGCGTGTTTACTCCGAAGGATCTTTTGCTGCGTGTCGTTGGTGCTGGCCTCGACGCCGCCTCGACGTATGTGAGCGAAGTCATGACCCCGAACCCGGAGGCTGTCTCGCCCAAGACGACTCTCGTGGACGCGCTGCATGTGATGGACGAGCACAAGTTCCTGCATCTGCCCGTTGTGGACGAGACAAGTGGTACGATCTTAGGCATGGTCGACGTCTTGTCGCTGTGCTACGGCACCTTCGCGTCGGGCGCCACGCACGGCGGTGACATGGGCGATTCGAACGACTGGCGCTCGTTCTGGGACATGTCGCTCGCGTTGACTCGCGATGATGATGAACGCAGTGACGCTGGCAGTCTTCACAGCGTCAGCGTCGCCGGCTCGAAGCTGTCGCGACGACCGAAGAACACGCGCGGCCGCAGCAACACCGGCTCGTCGGTTGGACGACGAGAGGCGGAGAGTGCGCTTCGTCCTGTGTCCCAGTTGCGCCCTCGTCCGGTGACTCGCATCAACGAGTACATCACCGTCACTGAGGCCGCACGACGCATGCGACAGTCTCGATCGGAGGCCGTCGTGATCACGACCGACGAAGGCGAGTTGCGCGGTATCTTGACTGATACCGACATTACGCGCCGCGTGCTCGCCAAGGACATTGACCCGGACGCTTGCTCGGTGTCGTCGGTGATGACGAGCAACCCTAGCTGTGTGCGCATGGACGACCCCGCTATCGAGGCAATCACGAAGATGCTTGAGGGTCGCTTCAAGCATCTGCCCGTCGTGGGCTCGGACGGCATCATCCAGGGCATGCTCGACATCTCCAAGTGCCTCTACGACGCGATCAGCTGCATGGAGAAGGTGCAGCAGTCGACTGAAGTCGCTGCGTCCGAGTTCTCGCGCGACCTCGGCTCGGGCTCCTCGCTGCAGCGCCTTCTCGGTCCCATGATGGAGAAGATGGTGCGGCCGACGGTCGCGATCGCTCTTGAAGGCGAACCGAAGCCGCCTGTTGTCCAGCTCTCCACAACGGTCTCGGCGGCCGCGAAGCTCATGGCGTCGACCAAGAAGGCGGCTGTGGTCGTCGACGGTGGCGACATCGTTGGTATGCTCACACCCAAGGACCTGCTGCGCAAGCTTGTGGCCAAGGGCATGGACGCGTCGGTCACGGCCGTGGAGGAGGTTATGACGACCGACCCGGAGTCGCTTGGCCCGAACGCGCGTATTCTGGATGGTCTGCGTCTCATGCACGACGCTGGTCAGCTGTTCATGCCCGTGTTGACTGAAAGCGGCGATATCTACGGCATGGCCGATGTGCTGTGCCTGAGCTACGGCCAGTTCTCGAACTCGTCCGCGGGCAGCGGCGGTGGCGATTGGCGCCAATTCTGGCAGACTGCGATGAACCTGCAGGAAGAAGCTGGCGGCATGTTCGATGGCGACGACACGGCCTCTGTCGGTACGATCGAGGACTTCGAGCGCAACGAGTACCGCGGCAGCATCGGCATCGCCGCGCCGCTTGGTCGTGACTCGATCGGCCTGAGCCGCTCGTACTCGGCCGCGAATGCGTACGCCGAGCTCGGCGAGAGTGCGTCAGTGATCAGCGCCGCGCCGACCGCGACGACGAGCGTCATGTTCTCGAACGCGGGCGACGACGCCTTCGTGTTCAAGGTCAGCGACAAGGCCCAGGGCCACTACCACCGCATCATGTGCCGATACGACTCGATCAGCGTCCTGTTTGAGCAGGTGCGCGCCAAGGTGAACGCGACGCCGGAGGATGAAGTGCGCCTCAAGTACGAAGACGACGACGGCGATCTTGCTGTGCTCTCGACCGACGAGAGTCTGATGGAGGCCGTGAACATGGCCAAGCGCGCGGGCTGGAAGCGTATCGTGCTGCTCGTGGACGTGATCAAGGCGAACGGCAAGAAGGCCGACAGCAGCCCATCTGGCAAGAAGATCTCTCCGTCGGCAGCCGCGACCGCGGCGCCCCGCCGACGCAAGCTGACCAAGGTCGACGAAGACATTGAGTCGGAGGACGAAGAAGACGAGGAGGAAGAAGAAGAAAAAGTGGTCGAGGCGAAGAAGCCCAAGGCCAAGCGCAACTCGCGCGGTGGTGCGTCGTCGGTGGCACGCGGCCGCTCGGACTCGGGCAACATGGGGCTCATCGTCGGCGGCGCGGCCGTCGTGCTCGCCGGTGTCGGCCTTGTCGCGATGACGCTCATGAAGAAGAAGAACTAGACTTTTGTGTGTATTTTGATACGTGCAGTGATGGGACCGCACGAACGCCAGACGCGTCGATCCCAGGCTCCGCTGACTCTCAGCCCAGCCTTCGCGTCGTTGGAGGCACTCACTCTGTGTGACCTATCGCGACTGCAGACCGCGGTAGCTGTTGCGACGGGTGGCTGCACCGGCGAGCGTGGAGCTGAACAGAGGGATATCGAAGTGACGGGGGAAGCGCTTGTGCGTGTGCCTAGATGATGAAAGAAATGCCGAGTAAACTCCCCAATATACAAACCACAGCCATTTCAGCTCTTGTGTGTGTGGTGTGTGTGTTGTATTCTCATGTGTGGGCGACAGTACCACTACACGACGTGTCCCGCGGCGCTGCCCGCTCGGCGCTTTCCGGCACCCAACGGCGTCGACGCTGTGTTGTCCGAGGCCGTGTCGTCCAGCTCCTCTTCTTCGTCGTCGATGACAAACTTGGGCGACTTGAGCTTCGCATTTTTGGTGCTGGATGTGGAGGCTGCCGCCATGGCGGTCTTGTCGGTCAGCTCGCCTTTGTCGGGCGAGCGCGTGGCCGCGAGCACGTGGTCGGCCCGCGCGTCCTTCTTGAGGAAACTGTCTTGCACCCAGAACTGGAGCGCGTTCATGAGGCACGGGCACGCGATCATGACGATCGCGAGCTCCGTGCGCGGGTACGGGCGCAGCGGCTCGAAGAGCCAGAGCGCGGCGGCGGCGAGCGGCTTCTCGCACACGATGATCACGAGCGCGATCACGAGCTTGGTCACGAAGATCACGAGCACCCACGCGAGCAGCTGCTTGGCCCACACGGCCAGCTGCGGCGGCTCGCCGTAGTCGCCGGGCGTCGTGTGCGAGTGCCACGCGAGCCGCTCGGCCAGCGACGAGAACATCTCGAGGAAGACCCAGTTGAGCACGACGCCGACGGTCGTGTCCATGGTAAAGTTGACAAAGTAGAACGCGCACTGGTCGACACCGGCGGCCTCGGCCGCGAGCTCGGCGCTCGGGCCGTTCTCGTACTGGTACAGCAAGATCGCGATGAGCAGGTTGGCGACGTGCGCGAAGCCGGCGCCCACGAGCTGCTTGGACGCATCGAAACCCCAGACCTGTGTGGGATGGAATACGAAGTTAGGAGCTGCTCGCAAATCGCAAAAAGACAGATCAAGAAAATGGGGAGGAAAAGAGCGCGTACCGTGAGCGGTCGCTGGGGCACCTCCTTGTACCGCTTGAGCACGAGCGCGGAGAGCGCGATGAGCCCGAGCAGCACCTGCAGCAGCGTCGCGAAGCCGCCGCTCAGGAGCTTGCACTCCTCGACGCTCTCGTCCTCGAACGGCTTCATGCTGCGGCGATTGTTTCGGCGAGGAAAGCAGATAGACTGGTTCGATGTCCGGAGTGGAAAAAAAAACTTGGTTGGGAACAAAAAACGTAACCCATGGCAACGTAACCTCTACTTGGATCCACAGAGAGCCAGCTTCAAGAACGTTGGCCGTCTCTGATTGGCTCACGAGTTCGAGAATACACCAATGAGAATGTACTGATATCTAGCCTACACTATTTCAATACACCAACCTAAGGGGGTGGCTCGGGGCGCCATTACTTTACCACGTACTCTTCAACAATGCGACTGGTCAACGTATCCATCCGCGGCGGCGTGTTGTCGTGACGGTGAGACGGAGCAGAGCTGCAGCTCGTGGTCGTCAATGGCGTGGTTGTCGTGGCGGTGGTCGGACTTGCGGACGTGGCGTTTATGGGCACGTGACTTGTGGACCTGTTGGTCGTCATTGAGCCGCTCTCGCGATGGGCCGGAGGGCCGAGCCGCATTACGTCGAAGTACGACTGCAGAATCTCAAAGCCGGGACTGATCGTCGCACCGAGGAACGGGGATCCCTCGGGACTATTGTGGCCGCTCGAGTGGGACGACGCTGATTGGCTGGAGCGACGCTGAGCTCCGTGATTCAGGTGCGGGCCACCGCTTCGCACGTTCGTGCGACTGATCAGCACGGTATTGTCGTCATCATCGAACTCTTCTTCGTGGATGCAGAGGCCACGCGTGGGATCGTTGAACACTTGGCGCTCTAGTGCTGATCGTAGATGCGCGCTTTCCTTGCGTAGCATCTCCAGTTCTTGATTCAGCTCCGAGTTGGTATCCAATTGGTTTTGCAGCTTCTGATGGGCGTGCGAGAGCTGGTCTTGAAGCTCGCGTTGCGTAACCTGGAGTTCCTTGGCCCACGCATCCTATCAATACCAACAGATAAGCGTAAGTACAGACTACTATAGATGCCAGCACACAAACTGATTCCGTCGAAACACGAAAGGAACCTGCAATACCCGGGATTCACTCGACTCGAGGGAGCGCAAATAGAAGGCGCTCCATATCGCGAGAGAGCTCGTGTGCCACTTGAATTGTAGCACGGTTGGGGATCGGTCTGCCGATGAGGTGGTCGTTTGGAGCGGCAACACGTAGAACGGATTAATGAAGTCATTCATCTGGTCATTGCTTGCGAGCAGCGTCCATGCGCTGATGCATCTTGTGATGGTCATGGATCCCTACAAGGAAAGGTTTCAGCAAGGTTAGAGAATCGTGTGAAGAGGAAGTACTTGAATTGGAGGTGAAAGACTCACCATCCGTGACTCTTCACAGTCGTGGAGGAACGTGCCACTGCGCTTGATGTATACTTCATCTAGGAGAGCGATGAGATACTTGTCGTTGAACTCAAATGAGCACGGAAATTGACGCATCAGCTGCCACACAGCGTCCACGAACTGCATGAACACGGGCGACGTGCTATCATCTTCCCAGTAGTTTGATCGGTCACTTGTGTGGCCGGATCGTGCGCGGAATTGATGACCGAAAGCACACCATTCTTGTTCGATCAGTATTTGAAAACCCTTGATCGTTCGATAGAACGGGTCGAGGCATAGCTTGGTCAGCGCGACAATCTGCGCAGTGCGATCCCATCCGTCTGAGCAATGGACGACTAGACTTGTCTCCTCATCGACGATCTTCGACACACACATTGCAGACGACACGAGTACAGAGCGCACATGCTCCAACCACCGCGTTCCTTCAAGACAAGAAAGCCAGTTGGATCGCTCGTTTCCTCGTACTTCGTACTTGATGAGGTCAAATAGCTTCCGTATCGAATCTCGCATGGAATGGATGTTTTCGATGCCCATGAACATGATGTTGCTGTCCTTGTAGTTGTCGAGACTGTTACATGAACACACATGATCGCCACACGTGAGCACGCAGCAAACAACCAATGTTTTGGATGCCGTGGAAGTGAGGAAAACTTACACTTCAAATCCTCCACCAAGCGCAATGTTCCCGTAGGCACTCGTCTGCAGATAATCCGTCAGATCAGCATTCTCCGCCAAGGCAATCTTGCAGAATCACGTACCTGGCTTCTGCAGTCGACAAACAGCAGTTTCCCCTTCGATTCCCGTTGGAGCGCTACCATGTAGGCTTCGTCTGCACCACAACGCTTCCGCCGTAGGCCCACTAATGGCTGGGAGCATCTGGCAATGATGGCATCGTTCTTGTAGCGGAACGTAACAGCAGGAACTCGTCCACGGGCGCGGAAGTGGCTCATCTTGCGCAGTTCACCGTCCGAGATCGAGGCCGGGACAATGAAAGTGCTCGGATAGGTTGGGCACATTTTGTAGTTGCTGTTGATCGATGTCAAACGGTAGCCTGACACCTGGTGAGATGAGCGTGGCGTCCTGAACCCGAGTCGCGCAAATTCGGCACTAGCATCAAACACCGCCCAACCATCAATATCCGGAAGGCTGCCGACGTCTGCACATGCATACGCAGCATGGTGCTGTTTGGATGAGAGTGCCTTGCTGATACGGACATAGAGGTCCCTAGTTCCCCCACAGACACCACTGTGAGTGATTTTGGTACAAGTGATCAACCCTGTACAACACCCGCACGCACCCGGACATCAGTTCATAGGGAAAGTTGAACTTGACAATCTCGAAGTTCTTGCACGAGATCTCGAGCTGGCTCATGGTCGTGCCAGCGGCGCCGTTCTTGTTGGGCACGCGGCACTCGTAGATCTCGGCGATATTGTTCAAGTGGACCTCGACCACTTCTTGGACGCTTCCGGTAGGTCTCCCGTCCCCGCACTCCTCCTCCGGCGCGTGGAAGGACACAAAGAGCACCCTGAAGTTGGTCAAGAACAGCGTCCCGTGCTGCGTGTGGGCTCGCGGCGACGCGCCGCGCACCGTGGGCGTGGGCGTGACGCCCGCGAGCCCCATTGACGACTTGTCGCACAACGCGTGGGCCTTGAACTGCACGGTCTCGCCCACGTACAGCGTCGACACGGGGTTCTCCATCACGAGGTACATGCTCTCGGACACAAAGTGGGTCTGCTCTGCCGCACAGCTCGGGTCAGTCCCCACAGATTACTCCCATTCCTCTCAGCCCTGTCGTAACGTACCGCGTGGTCCAGCTCCTGGCGGTCCACCGCCGTCCACGAGTCCTCGTCGAAGCCGCGCTTGCCCTTGACCGAGCTCTTGCGGCGCGACTGCTCGCTCAGCGCCTGCGCGACGCCAGCGCCCACGTCGATCGCCTCCAGCGCCTTCGACACGGCGAATGACGCGGCGTCCATGGCGTCGAGAGAGGTGGAGAGAGAGAGAGAGGGAGATTGATAGACAGCGAGGGCGCGACGTCTCTTAAAGATGTGGGCGGCGGGGGAACTTGCTTTTCTTCTGTCGAGAGTTTGGTTGGTTTCGTTCTGTGTGAGTCTTTGGTGTGTGCGTGGGACATGTCTTTTTTATCAGAAACGAAATATACCGTAAATTACCACGAACGTCAAGAAGTTTAACGGAAATCACCAAAACAGAACAGACTGCGACTGTGTATTTCGAGGAGATAGACAGCGTCAGGTGCGCACAGTGAACCCATCTGGAGACTCGGTTCCGGTGCAGCAGGCTCCTCGTCAAGGCTGCTGATCCGGATCATGTGCGTGTGTGCAAATGTTTAGCGAGTCTGGGAGGGTGTTGCATCCTGACGGGATGTGGGACGCGCTCCCTAAAATTCGTCGCCCTCCCAGACGTCCTTGTCCAGCACGTAGTCGCCCGCGAGCGCGGCGCCCGTGGTGACCGTCGAACCGGCTTCGAGGTAGTGGACGCCATCCGGAGCGACGCCGCTGAGGATAACATCGCCCACCTTCGTGGCGCGCTTGACGGTCTTGATGGCGCACGTGCAGCCGTCGAGGTCCGTGTCGTTCAGCGCGGCTTCCTGCTGGGCGTACTCGTTGATGACCTCGTCGTTGAAGAGCGCGAGCTGAACGCGGATCTGGCCGACGATGGTGTTGTCAGCCTCGATGGGCAGCATCTTGTCTTCGAAGCAGCGGGCCACGAGCAGTTCGAGCTTGAAGCAAACTTCGCCGATGAGCTCGCTATGGACGAGGAGAGAAAGATTGGTCAGTCTTGGGCTCAACGAACTTGGCATGGGCCTCGAGAGCACCTAAGTACGTACTCCTTGAGGTGGTTGTCATTCATGACGCGGATGATCAAAAAGTCATGCTCTATGCAGCGCACGCCAACCGTCATAGCCTCCATCCACTTGGGATTCTTGCCTGTAAGCATTTGATTCTCGTGAGTTGACGATACGCTGCACCATGTCGTTTCCAGCACACCTACCGCCATTGTCGTGGGTGCGCGTCTTGTACACCATGTCCTCCGGGGACGGGGAGCGGCTGCGGCTAATGAAGACCTGGCAGAACGGATCCTGCGTGCCAAAGGCCTGGATGTCGCGCAGCTTCTCGCCCGAGATGAGCGAGAGCAGCAGCTTGGACTTGCCCGGGATGAAGTGTTGCGGGTAGTTGCCAAACTCAACCTTCTGGTGGGCCGTCGGGTTCTCTGCTCGGCACAGGTGCCCGTCAGCTCAACTACACCGAAATGAGGCAGCGCCGAAAGCAAGCTTACCGTGCGCCAGCGCCAAGTAGATGAGGACGCGCACGAAGCCCTTGGGCGTGAGCGCAAACTCCTTCTCCATGGAACGCCCACGCGAGAGATCGCGCATGGCGACCGCACACTCGCCAATCGTGTTGCTGCCGCAGACACACACTCAACCGTCAGTCGCTGCTTGCACGCTCAAACGCCACAGTACCAACCGCACCTGCCGACCCAGTTCTCGTTGAGAATGCGGATCTTGAGCACGTCGGACGCGACGTCCGGAATGAGCAGCGTGCCCTTCTCGTTCCACACCGGCTCCGTGCCTAAAGATTCACCAGATGACATTAGCACTCCGCACGGATCGTCCAGCAGCTCCAAAAGGTCTAACACCGCACCGCCGTTGTCGTGCGTCGAGGTCTTGAACGCGGGCGTCGAGGCCTCCTTGCCGTGGGACACGAGCGTGACCGTGCAGAACGGGTCCTGCACGCCCATCTTCTGCGTGTCCTTGAGCCCGCGCGCGCCCAGCACCGTGAAGTACAGGATCGAGTCGTTGCGCAGCACGCCGTTGTTGCCCGCGAGCGAGCCGCGCGACTGGAGCGACGCCGACGACAACGTGCTCCGCATGTTGGTTCTTTGGCTCCCGGTTGTTCTTGCGCTTGGAACGCTTTTGTGTGTGAACCCACTCACTCCCTGCCGCAGAGGGTTCCGGAGACCTCTGAGTTGAAAAAGACAGGGGAACAAAAAAAGACAACCCGAATAGAAGACCGACTGCTGACTCTCCCAATTTTGATACGCATGACACATCGAGTTTCAGAATGTTCTCGGTGATGACATCTTTTGATCAGTTGAAGTTCTCAGCGAGTGATCCTTGATCGTTCCCTTCTCTATCCTACCGAGCTCAGTCCTCTTGCTTCACTGCCTCTGGCACAGCGCCATCTTCGTCGACCTCACCAGCCTCTAGTTCCTCGTCGTCGCCCGCTGTGTGACTTCTCTTTGTCTCCACTTCGGTGTCGCTGTGCTGAGTCTCGGCTTTAACGTCAACCTTCTCTTCATCCTCGTGGGCCAAACTGCCGTATTCAGCGGAAAAGAGTTCGCTTGAAAAGTCTGGACACCTCGCCAACAATGGCTCATAGAACGCACGACACTGCTGGAAGACCTGGCTTTTCCACAGAGTCTCGAACTCCCCCAGCGATGAGCATGCTTCGCGCGTGACCCCCAGCGTTTTGCGAAGGTACGATCCCACAACTCGTGGCTCCACAGCGGAACCAGCCTTCTCCAAGATTTGAACCGCACACCCAAGGACCATCACAGCCTTCTCGTGAAACACAGGAGTTGGGAAGCTTCTGACCACTTGCTGCTTGACAGCCTTCACGGTGGCGTCCTCAGCCGACGACTCAGTGTCGTCTCCGTCGTCGGCCTCGTCAGTCTCGATAATCGTCCCTCTCGCTTGTTTCACTGTCCGAGTCCGTGCTCCGAGCAAGGAAACAAAGAAACCGTCCACGATCGACTTCCACACGGGCGAGCTTCTGAGGGCGTCCACACTAGAGCTGGCCCCAGATGTCGTCGATGCATCATGTTCACCAGCCGACACGTGAGTCTTGACTTCTTGTAGTACCATCTCGCCTAGTGCGTGCAAGAATACGCGATCACGAAACAAAATGTCGTCCTCCACGAGCACAAGCAAGCCGAGCAAGTGGACAGCAACTTCAGAATGCTGATCCTTGAGCGACTGCAGAGCAAATGCCCTTGTGACAGACCGGATTGCCGAGCTTGCTCGCAGCATGTTTTCCCACAACGTGGGATCTATCAAGTCTTCCTTCAGAATCTTGCTGTCTCGAGGGACAGAAGTCGCGCTGCTCCCGGAGAAACCGATTCGATAGGTGGACATTGATCGAATGAGCAACGGCAGCACCACGCGCATCGTTACGACTTGTGGTGCGCGTAGGACGTAATCTTTCTTCCGTAACATACGTCGCACGCTTGCTGGATTACCGACCTGGAGAAGTTGAACAAGACCTCGACACACCAAGTTGTCAGTTGGCAACTCGCGCTTTTGCCAACACGATGCGAGGGTCTTGAGCAATGTGTCACACAGCATTTGCTTCACATGTGGATCACTCAACAGCATCGCCACATCCGCCAACGCCTCGTCACAAATTCCCTCTGGAACCATACCCGTCTGATCCACGTCGCCGAAATCTTTCAACGTCACCACGCCCGCGCTTGTCAGCATCGTCATCGTCTCGGCGGGACCACTCTTCTTTCGCTTTTTCGCTCGGATTCTCTGCGGCTCTCCACGCAGAGTGATCGCATTCTTCTCGATGATCTCTTGGCCACGCTTGCCGACACGCTTGCCTTCCTTGTAAAAAACCGTCGTATCCGGGTTGAACGTCATACAGTTCTTAATCATGAGGTTGAAATCGTCAGTGAACATATCGAGCGTCTTGTACTTGCCCTTCTTCGCTTTCTTTCTCATGGTCGACAAATCCATCGGCTCCTTTATGATGTCACGGTAGTTTGGCACGTCGTCCGGTACAGGCTCGGCAAAGATCATGCGCACGTCGGTCTTCGCAATCTTGTCGAGCACAATCATGAGTTGATCAATCGGCGGAGGACCCAGCACAATCTCAAAGTTATCTTCCTCCTCCTGGACGTCCGACTTCTTCTTGAATTTCTTGTTGAGTGGCACATCGCCAATACGCAGCCTCTTGACGACAGTGAGCAGTTCATGCAGCTGGGCCACATCCATTGTGTTTTGATTCTTCACGGCTCTGTCTAAGAACCAAATGAACTTGTGCAGCGGGTCAGTGCGCATTTGTGCAGTGGTTTTGTCTCGCTGCAAGTTAGCGAGATCGCATCGTAGAGCCCCCAAAAAAGGCACGTAGTCCACGTAGTCCTTGGCATTGGTGTTGGAGCTTCCTGGGATGTTCGCGGTGATCACGTACTCCTTCAAGATGTCCAGTGTCGACAGGTACAGTGCCTCCGAGTCGCCAATCATGTCACTCAGAGCTGCCAGTGCTGCACTCTGTCGCCGTCTGTCTTCCACCGCTTTTTGCCCACCGCCACGCGCTGAGGGCGAGGGCATGTGGCTTGTCACATTCCACAGATCGTTCGCCGCACCATTCGAGTTCGATCGAGTGAAAGACGACTGAGTCTCTATAGAGAAGCTTTTGCGCGACGAAAACGACGCCGATGACGACACCGCTGCGCCGGACGTCTGAGATGGGTGCTTCAGGTACCAGTCGAGCTTCTCCATGATGTACTCCTGCGTGCACTGCTCCACGAAGTAGTGCAGCTCCTGCTTGTCGACGTGCATGATCTTGCGTCGCACGTGGATGGGTAGTTCGCTGAGGATGCGCCGGTTCTCCGTCAGCTCGCGCAGGTACGCTTCGGGCGTATCATCTTGGCGCGCCAGAATCGCAATCGGGATCTTGCGTAGCTCACGGAACTCAATGTACGGGAACGTTGCCTCCAGCAGTCGTTGCAGCTCCTCCTGCGAGAGCTCCTCGATACGCAGCAGCATCTCGCCCATGAGCTTCTCCAGCAGCGACGTGTACACGCTCGAGCGCCCGACGTGGAGCAAGTCGAGCAGCTTCTCCGCGGGCGCGAACCGCGGCACGGTCTCCACACGCGGCTTCTTGGTTGATCCGTTCGCCTCGCCGGCACCGCTGCTCGCCTGGCGCTTGCTGCGTGTTGTCGTCGCGAAGTTGAGCCCGTGGGACGACTGGAACGCTCGGATGGCCTCTTCCGGGTTCGGCGCGGTTGCCAGCAGTTCCTTCAGCGTGGCGCCGCCGCGCGCGCCGATAGACAGCGGCTTGCTCGGGTCCGCATCCATGGGCGCGATCACGACGCGCGCGTCCGCGTCCTCATCGCCCTGCTGCGAGGACGCCAGCGGCACCAGCGGCGCCGTCAGCTTGAGCTTGAGCTTGAACGTGCGCTCGCCGTTCTCGGTACTCATGGCCGTTGGGGGGACGACTTCGAGAGATGCGAGGAGGCGCTTCTCGTTGGTTTAGACCCAGAGGAGGCGGGTCGATCCCGGGGGCCGTCGGTCGCGTTGTCTGGATGCGTGTGGTTGCCGATGGCGCGGCGGACTCTCCGCTCGCCTGCTTGCCGTCCCGCCCGGCGCCCCGCTTGTTCGCGCGATTCCCCGCCGTGTTTTGTGGAGTTCTTTCCCCTCGCTTGGTGAATTCACAAACATAGAGAGTTATTTCACAACAATAGAGAAAATATGCCGGTGATCCTAGAGTTTCGTGTTTCGTGTTTGCAGGTTGGGGTTTTTGTAGGTTGGGAGGGATCGTACCACGAAAGACAGAATAATGAAAGGGATCCGGCGATCTGCGTGTGTGGCACGGAAACCTTTTCCATCACCTAGCAAAGGAAACGAGGGAAAGCGTAGGGAGAGCTCCGCGTCACCGCGCTCGTTCGTCGACGTAGTTACCATGGTGTCCATCCGCAATGCTACGGTACGTTGAACTGTTATGCAGCGTCGTATCCACGTTTCCTCACGCGGAGTTCGCTGTGTGTGTGTGTGTGCCAGGCGCAAGATCTGCTGCAGATGCAGAACGCCAACCTCTGGTGTCTCCCGGAGAACTACCAGATGAAGTACTACTACTACCACATCATGACGTGGCCGCAGCTGCTCTACGTCGCTGAGGAGCACAACGGCAAGATTGTCGGCTACGTGCTGGCGAAGATGTAAGTTGGTGCGCGTCCGGAGAGGCCGTGCGTGGCGCGGATCTCATGGTGATTGCCCTGGACTTTGATCTGTACAGGGAGGAGGAGGCGTCCGTGCCGCACGGCCACATCACGTCGCTCGCTGTGCTGCGCACGCACCGCAAGAAGGGCATCGCTACCAAGCTCATGAAGGCTGCGCGTGCGTTACGGCGACGGGGAGGAATGGAAATGGGTATTTGTCTGACATGTCATATCCGTTCGCACAGAGCGCGCGATGGTGGAGAGCTTCAACGCCGAATACGTGTCGCTCCACGTGCGCGAGGGCAACGCCGCCGCGATCCACTTGTACCGCAAGACGCTCGAATACCAGTACGCTCACAGAGCGCCGTTTCCTGTATTTTCCTGGTCATGTGGCTCACCCGAATTCGTATTTGTTCCGCAACGTAGGGTGTACGACATCGAGAAGGGATACTACGCCGATGGCGAAGACGCGTACGATATGCGCAAGCCGTTCACGGAGAAGTGCAATCAGGCCTTTTCGTCCCAAGTGAACAAGTTCAAGAAGGTGCTCGCGGAGAAGGATGCGAAGGACGCCGCGCTCGCCGGGGAGGCGTCGGCTTAGGTTGCTAGATATTCACGAATGATCCGACTTCGAATTGAAGGGAAAACGACTTTGTCTTTCCATGCGTCGATGGAGAGTTTTTTCACCATGCTCACGATACACAAAGCCAAACAAATACGTAGAGCAAGAGTAGACAAGGCGAAGATGTGGAGTACCAGTGCCACAGGACAGTGTCGAGTGGGAAGAGCAGGTTCATGTGAAGCCGGCCGTTGGAGCGGTCGTGCTGAAGCCACCCACTGTGCAAGGATTCTTGTTCTGTCAAGCAGTTCGCAGTCGCGCGTCTCGTATCGCAAGGCAATCCAGCGTGAATCCGGGCCACGAGTCAAAGTCGATGCGTGCGAGCGGGGCGAAGTACGGTCGCTGGTTGCGATTGTAGATCCAAACTTGTTCGCGTCTCGTGTCGATAAGGACGCCTTCACGGGTACCAGCGTCGACGAAGCAGGTGACCTTTGCCTGTAGGTCTTCAATCTGGTCTGCCGGCGTCAAAAGTTGGATGACGACAGCTGGGATGCATGGCTTGTAGGGCTTCTCCTTGTCTTCATCCGTAAGATGAGACAACGCTTGCACATCGATGTAGGAGATGTCCGGGATGAGCTGGTGAAGATAACCACGCGCCCGCTGGGAAGACGAATGGCTAAATTGATATCCTGTGCGATCATATCCCACCTGGCCACAAGCGCCATACCCCACTGCCACCTTCCACGCCTCGATCTGGGCGATCGCGCTCCCCTTCTCCTCTTCGTACGCTTGACACGCCGCTGCTTCGCGCACAATGAGGAATGGGTGTTCATACTCAAGGAAGAAGCCGTCTCCATCCACAGCGTTCAAATCTGGAGGATGATCCAGCCGATACTTTCCTGGGTATTGCGGGAACATGAGCTCCTCCAGGCAGGGCAATCGTTTGCTCCATCATGACTCTGCTATCGGAATGAGCGTCTACTTCTCCATCAATCAAGAGAATCAAGAGGTCGAACCCATCAGACTGATTGTCGGGGTAGAATTGAAATTTTCTTTGTTCTTCATGGTTTCATTTGGGCTATGACGCGTTTTGCCGCTTGGCTGCGAGCTTCGCACGAAGCCGCTCCTTCTGGGCAAGCAGAGATATCCTTTTTGCGTCCTAATGAAACAATCACAAGCTCACAGGTAAGCTCTCAACCACAACGCCATTATACGACTCAAAGACACATACCAGAACCGTCGCGGCTAGAATTGGTTCGTTGCCACCTGACGGCGCCGACGTTGGAGCGGTTTGGCCTGCAGAAGAGTTCGTTGGCAAGATGTCATTTGCCTCAATGCTCCCCATTGGTTCCAGCGCTTGGGTGCTTCTCAGCGGCTTGAACTCGGCTTGAGAGCCTTCCCCGTCTCTTCTTCTTCGCGCTGGTTGTTTCATCTGCACTTTCCTGAACTCCTTACGCGTCTTGAGGCGAGAACCCTCCTGCCATACGCCGCCAAAGTTCGGTAGCCAAGTCTTCTCGTCGTAGTGGGGCTCCAGTTTCGAGAAGATATCGATGCCAACAGTGGTGTTCGACGACTCGACTTGGCTGCGATCATGAGTCTGGTTACTTTCCACTGGATTCGCGGGTCCAGACTCAGGTAGCCCACTTGTCCTCATGTTACATTGCTTGTACTCTTCCTCCGTGTCGACCATCCACGGTGGGACCGCCGCCGTATGGATATTCGCCACCGTCTCCCCCCACTCAAGTCGTTGAATGCTCGCGAGACCAGCACCATAAGCTGCGTCTGTTCGTCGATGCTGATAAGAACCTGTCGGCTCCGCATTGTTAGGTGCCGTCTCGCCGAGCCCTCGGTCCTCGGCAGCCATGAGCAAGTCGATTCCCCACGGAATCCACTCCGATTTCCTGCGGATGACGTCGAGCCGATGAGCGATAGATTAATGAGACGCATGATATTCCTGTCAACACTCACCTGACTTTCACAATACCACCTCCCCACACGCGCTTTCCATCGTGTCGTCCAAGCGGGTTCTGAAGAATAGCGTCGGCCGAGGTCACCTAGGATCAGACACCACAAGTTGCAAGAGGAGAGTGAGTATGTGCGGCTGCGATCCTCGCAAAGGCTGCTTAAGGACGCACCGTGCGCACGTGTGAGAAGATGGTTCGATGTGGCCCCATCCATGATGCCTTCTCCTCGCTGGAGGTAGCCGCTGTCGTTTCAGGCGCTGCCTCCTCTACGCTCGAGGATTCGGCCCGCAGCGCACTGACTTGGCGCAATCGTGTGACTGCAGATTCCAGGAATGCCTGTGCGTGCACTGCAGCAGATCGACTCGGAAGCGGAGCTGCACTGATGGCTAGCTCAAGCTCCCTCGTGGTTCCTTCTAGTTGCGGCGGTCGTGCGCGCGCCGCCGTTGTGTCGTCAAGTAACTTCATGAGCTGAACAACAAGAACTTGCTTGTCAGCCAAAGGAGTATCCGGTACGCGGCTATATCGCTGTTGGAAGACGAACCTGCTGCGCGTCGTTCTCCGTCAGGCACAGCTGTGGGCGGATCTGCTGGTTCGCATCGCAGCGATGGTGCTTGCAGAACGCACTAACTTGGCTGCGGTGCGCGGTTGACGCGTAGTGCTCGACCCACTGTCGCTTTGACTGCCTGTCAGCACGCGCAGTACACCTCTGTCAGCTCAATTTCCATGAAATGAGCTCGAAGCGTGCACAGACTCACGTGGTGGTCTCACAGAACACGCAGTACGTAGCGGATTGGAGCTGCTCATCTTCAGCTGCGGCGTCCGCGACTTGCGCGCGCGCGTCGGCGACTTTCGCAACCCGCGCGGCCAGCAGCTCCGCGGCTGCTCGCTGGTGGCTCTTGGAGAACACGTGCTTGCGCCACTTCAGCTCGCTCGAGCGCCGGCAGACGCGGCAGTACGGCACATCCACGGCTTGCTCGGGCGTCTCCGTTGTCATCAACTCGATTGCCGTTTTCTTGACAGGTCGTTGCTTTCCAATCTTCCATTAGGCTAGGCTAGTCTGATGTTGGTGAGCAAAGTACTGAATATGTTTGGAGACCAGCCTGATCATAATTGACTGGCCCTCCCTCTACAAGAGCCACTTTGAGGGAGAAGCAAGAGCGCGGAATGGACCCATCAAGTGACCACCATGGCGCGGCAGACAAGCCGCCGCTGCTGCTCGCCGACGCGGCGCCGCCCGGCTCCGTGAGCGTAAGCTCAGTCTCCGCGTCGGCGCCACCCATGCCATCCATGGCCTCGGAGCTCGCGGTGCCGGTGGGCGACGCGAAGGCGGCGCTCGGGAAGCCCCGGGGCAAGCGTACGACGCTCTCGCTCCACGAGAAGTTTATCGTCAAGACATTTTGCGACCAGCAGGTGAGCGAGTCCAAGGCGCGCGCCGACTTTGTGCCGTCGCACGACACGCTGCGGCAGGAAATCGCGAACAAGTTTGGCTGGGAGGTCGGGCGCTCGACGCTGTCCAAGATCATGTGCATGGACTGGCAGCAGCTCCAAGTCCAGGCCCACCCGAACCCGAACATGAAGCGCAAGCGCAAGCCGCTCTTCCCGGCGTTCGAGGAGGACCTGGTCAAGGCCATGCGCGCGCATCTCGCGCGCCACGAAGGCATGACGGCGCAGCTGCTGCCGGACGACACGCTTCCTGGTGACGGCAGCGGCGCGCGAAGTGCACCGGTTTTGACCGAGGCGTTCATTATGGAGGAGGCGCAGCGGCTCAAGCAGCAGCATGGCATCAAAGACGAAGAACTCGTGCTGTCGGTCGGTTGGCTCGCGCGGTTCAAACACCGCAACGGGATTCGGCTTCGGAAGGGGACCATTACCACCATGGAGAGCGGCGATGCGGCCATGGCGCCGTCGTCGTCGTCTTTGCCCATGACCCTACAGTTCGGTGACTTGACGAGTAAGCGACCCAAGAAAAACGCTCTCGGAGCTCCTGGCCGATGGTCCATGAGTTTTCAGATCCCGTCTCCGTATACCAGTGGCGGGATCGACCAGCCTATCGCCGCACTCGCGTCGGTGAGCGATCTACGCACGACGTGTACGTATCACGCTACGGCGAGTGGCGACGCATCGGATCCCGTCGACGTCGTCCCGTCCAGCCTTCTCCATGGCATTCCGACAGCGGTGGAACCGTTTTGCTGCCCACACTGCCCCGTATCGCTCCCGACCGGCATCGAGGGGTTACATGTCGCGGTGATTGGGTTCAATTGCACGCGCAATGCTTTTCTCGCAGCCGCGTTGGTGGGCGAGCACGGTTCTGTCACGTGTTTCGAAGCAAATCCGGTTGCATTCGCTACGGCCGAAGAGCACACTGACGCGTACACCGTGAAAACGCTGGGCTACGCTTCTAGCAACCTGCGGGTTCTGAATGTGGCCGCATTGGACCACAGCGCGAACTCGGCCCTCGTGGCTCGCCACGATTTGGCGTTCTTCAACTGCTCGTTCCAAGGCGCTGCCCACAAGGCGCTGCTGCTTGAACTCGCGTTCAATTTGCTGCTCGAAGGCGGTGAATGCCGGCTCTCGTACGTGAGCAGCACGCGCCGACTCCAGTCGTTGCAACAATTGCAACAAGCTTCTCCTTCACTCACCATCGACGACCTTGTGTCGGCCTCGGTCTACGTGGAAGACTTTCGGCGAATGTGCCAACACGTGGGATTCCTCGACCCTCGGTGCTTGCGTGTACACAAGTTCCAGGACCACCAAGGCGTCGAAGTGCATCACCATCACCATCACCAGGACCTGAGTGTGACGACCGCTCGCCTCTTCAAGCTTGGGCTCGTGGAGGACCGGCCAGAGGACTATGGTGAACGCGCGACGTACGCCGGCGGCGCTGGTCCGACAGACACCCCCACCGCGCTCGTCTACCGGCTGGACGCGCAGTTCACGTTCATGCGCGATGTGAGCATGGCGATCGACGGGAACACGTCGCAGATTTTGCGACTCAGCTGGTTGAAGCGCTTCTTCAACGTCGAGGGCGACCGCATGACCCACCGCGGGCGTTTCACCTACACTCTCTAGAGCGGCCACACCGGTGCCAGTGCGTTGAGACACACGAGAAGCCTTTCGCGCGTGTGACGCTCCTCTGGTCCCCTGCAGTCCCATTTCGAATGAGATCACATCTGAGGGAACCTTTGGCGGCTTTTTCCAGTGTAGTGTAGCCATTTCCCTCGCTTCTTTGGAGAGGGTTTCCATTGGCCAATCAGCGCTCATGAATAAATTTAAACGATTGTGATTGGATAAAATATTGAACCTGCCACAACCAATGGTTCTGCTCGCACCAATCAGATCTAGCAGCGTCACGCCCGTTTGGGCTGCTACACGGCTCACTCTTCGTTTGGATTCGACGCAGTCAGACCCCGTTCGCCCACGTCGTTGTCTCTGTGTTGTGTTGGCGTAGTTGCTGTGGTTGCGTGTGCCAGCCGCAGCGTCCCGGCCAATGCTTTTCTCGTTTATCGCGCGGCGCGTTGCCCTTCCATAGGCGCCGCGTGAGAGGAGAGTTGCGCCAAGAGCGAGAACGGGAGTCGAGGGATCCCTTCGGATTTTACCTGAAGAAGGGGTTTTCACGATTCTCTCCAGATCAAAACACTATCAAAGATCAAAATTTCATGTTATCGAGGAACTGCATTAGATTGATGTTTAACAGAACGTTCCGCTGTGGAACGGATAGATCTTTTGACTGTCCCAGCCTGCGCATTTTGTGCACGAAACCGCGAAGTGATGGAGTTGAGACACTACGGTGCTAATGACTGCAAGAATGGGAGATGTGTGAAGCGACGGAAAGCGCATTCCGCCCTCGTTCTGCATTGGGACTCCAAATCGGTATCGCCTCTGGCTCTGCGACAACTTCGAAGGAGCTTTTGCGATCCATTGTGGCTCCCACAGGTGTACAGGCTGTACAGTACAGTAGGCGCTTGGACTGAAAGGACACTGATACAGGATATCCTGCAGGGGAGATGGAACGAAAACGCACTTTGAATCTGCGTTGGGAATCCTTCAGGAAATGGAGATTGAAGCCCATCTGCGAACCGAGAAATCCTGTATTGTGGGTGAAGCGAAGTTTGAATGGGGGCCCCATTCAAACTTCGCTTCACCCACAAAACAGCCCCATTATGGGGCTGGGTTCGAGCTGGAGGAATTTGAAACACTAATTTTTTTGAGTTTTCCGGCCGGAATTCAGGACCCAACCCCAGCTAAGTCCTGTCCAAACCGATACCTACCGTCGAGCGAAGAAATGCAGGTTCCCAGCGGCCGTATCGTATTATAGAGGTTAGCCACCCACAGCCAGATTCACTGGGGTACTGTGGATTCAGAGTCACACGCAGCAGAGTTAGACAGTGCCTTGTCTCTTGCACGCCCGGAGGGTCACATAAATATATAGAGGTATTTGCACGATTGGAGCCAACTTCTCCAACCAACAGTTATGCAACAGCCGCTTGGCCAAAACAGCTCGGAGTGACTCGCACCGTCGCGCAGACGAGACAAGTCCGATCGTGTTGGCTTGGGGGACTGGCTGCCGGACCGGGTCCCGGGGTCGCCGTCCAGTGTCCAGGGCGCAAGAGCGAACCCGGGTGCCCTGCGGCAAAGCTGGCGATCTCGATCCACCACCCGCAGACTCGAATCCCCACGCACCTTCCCAAGCCAACGCCCCGTGCAGCACCCGCAACCAGGTTGCTTGCCCGCTTCGAAGACCTCCCACAGCTTCGTTACCACCGCGCACAACGTTCCGTCGATCCTGCTGCTCGTGTGCTCTCCAGTGTTCCAACAACCCCAACACCCTCGCAGTGTGTTGACTCCTCCATCTCAGACCACATCGGCCACCACAACTCGTTGTTGGCAGCTGTGGCTTTCGTTGGCAACGCGCCAACTTTCTTGAAGTTCTCGACCGACGTGGAAATTGCCCCAGCGTGGACTAGGCGTCCTGAACCCACTCGCGATTGAGGCAGAACCGACGGAAGACGAGCCGCCCCGCGACCGCGTAGAACTGTTCTCCGCGACCCCCGCCTCCTCTCCCCTTCTCATTCGCCAACAAGCCAAGCCTTCTCCAACACCACCTCCACCAAGCATGACGCACGACAGCCCGACCAACGCCGACAGCATCGAGTCGCCCTGGACGCGCGACGGCACGTACATCATCGAGTGCACGCGGCGCGCGCACGCATGCTGCCGCTCGTGTGACTCGACGATCGAGGTCGACCGCCTGCGCGTGGGCGTCGTCTACCAGCACAAGAATGGCTACGTCTGCATCAACTGGCACCACCTCGAATGCTACCCGCACGTCCACGCGATCCCGCTTGGCAGCCTCGAAGGCTACTCGGAGCTCAACGCCTCGCACCAGCAGCTCGTGCGCCACCACTGCCAGCTCGCGCCGGTCGCCCACGATGGCGTCACGCCGCTGCGGCCGAGCACCTGCTCGGCATAGAGGAGGCGCGCATGGGAACGCCCTCTTTCTCTCGCCGGCCCAGCATTTTTCCTTGCTTTTTCGCGTTCCAGTTATATTCCGTTTGCGTCGAAAGCGCCACGCACTTGCGCCCCCGCGCACACACAAACATAGAGATTTAGCCGTATTTATTCGCTCAGGGGAAATACATCTAGCGACCATTTAGCACTCCAATCGATGCGCATGCCTCATATCTATCGAACACGTATCCTTTCCCAGTCGTCGCCGCCATCCCGAAGCGGCGGCCAAGGCGTTGCATGTGGAGGTTTCCGTTTCGTGCTGGCAAGGGAAAGCTTGGGTCAGAAGAGTTCCTAACGACTTGATTTTGAACTGTTCAGTCGGTTAGGAACGCCCCCAAAGAGTGCCGTCACTGTTCTGAAGCGGACGGAAGCAAGAGTGATTGTCTCTCTCCGGTGTCCCGCCTGTGTCATTACGTATTTCCCTCGTGTCTCCCACACAGGAAACGGGAAGAGGAGCACGCTCATCTGGCTTCCCCCCCCTTTCCTCCCGTGGCTCCAGTGCAAGGGGCACACGTCCAGCGACTCCATCGCGTCTCCGTGCTGCTTCCCATTGCGCAGCGCTGGCCACCAAAATCCTCCGGCGGATTCGTTCCCTCGCATCTCAAGCCGAACGCGATCGCGCTTTTGTTCTCTCACCCCGAACGACTTGCGTCCGTACGCACGCACGCGGATAAGAAGCGGACGGGCGGTAGCCACCACCAACGCATCTAACCGACACGATGGATGTCGACATGGATACAAGCGGCTCGTTCCGCGGGCGGCTGTCGAGCGGCAGCTTTTCCGGCCCGCCCGGCGGATCCGGCGCCGCGCACGAGCAGAAGTTCCGCGTGTACGAGGAGGCGCTTCGGCACGCCGCGACGTGTCCGCAAAAGCAGTGCATGGCGTGCGACGGGCGGTGTCACAAGATCAAAGCCAGCATTGACCACTTTGTGCGATGCTACGGGCCGCGTCGCAAGCACTCGCCGATTGAGAGGTACGTCGAGGCGTTGTTCTCTTCTTGTGATTGCATCGTGGTCGCGTGTTCTGAGCGTTTCATGGTTTACGTGTAGCTGCCCGAACTGCTCCCGGATCTGGGGGCTGCTTTGCTACCATGCCAAGCACTGCTCGACGCCGCACGGCGAGCGCTGCGTGGTCTCGCAGTGCGATTACTTGCGCGACAAGATTGCGCGCAAAGTCCAGCAGGACCAAGAGGAGCTGCAGCGCGCGCAGGCCGTGCTGCGAGAGCAGGACTGGCCCGTCGAGCGGCGGATGGCCCAGCTTGAAGCCGACCGACAGCAAGTCATGCAGCTCATCGAACGGATCCGCGCCGAGAAAGCAGCGCGACAGGCGCAGATGGCGCTGTGATTACAACCACGTTGAAGTGACGGCTTCTCTCTACCCGCAGACGACAGGAAGAAGGAGAAGTGTTGCCGACAGATCTACGTGTTCGACAACTACGTGAGGAAGAGTAGAAAAGTTCATATGAGAACGAGTATCTTCGTCGGGAGCGAGCGAGCGAGAGAGAAGTAGGGACTTGTGTTTTTTATTATGATGACGGCGACTCGCGCATCCATTTTCTCCTCCCCGCCATATTCTTATTTTACCGTATTTTCGCATCTCGTTAAGGGAATTCTCCTCTATTCTCCGTAACGGAAACTTCAACGCAAGCACTCACAAAGGACCTCATGGATCGGTTTCCGGTTTGCCAGTATTTCCACCGGCCGACCCTCCGCGCGCCGGGCGTGCGGGTCATCATCATCATCGCCCTCGCTGCCCGCGTCTCTTCCCCATCTCCATCATGGCGCGGCGGTACGCCGTGGGCGACCGCGTGGACGGCCTCTACGACGGCAACAGCGACGACTTGTGGTACCCGGGCTTCATCACGGCCGTGCGCGACGACGGCGCGGCCTTCGACGTGCTCTACGACGATGGCGAGGCCGAGCACAATGTCGCGGCCAAGTTCCTGCGCGTCCACGCGCTCGGCACGATCTGCGTGGGCTCGCGCGTGTACGGGCGCTACGCCGGCGGCGACGAGTGGTACGCCGGCAAGATCCAGGAGGTGCAGGACGACGGGTCGTTCACGATCGAGTACGACGACGGCGAGGTGGAGGCGAGCGTGCCCATGGCGTTCATCCGAGAGACGCTGGTGGTCGCCGCCGAGGACGACACAGCGGACGAAGCCCCGTCCGAGCAAGAGCCCGGGACCACGGAGGAGCCTGAGGACCCGCCGGCTGCGATCGAGACTGAGCACGTCGACGAGCGGCCCGTCACACACGTGGAAAACGCCAGCAATGAGGAGGCTGAGTCGGAACAGACGAAGCCCGCGGCAACCGAGGACGCGTCCAACGGTGGATCATCCGTTGAAGAAACTGCGCCGGAAGTGGCAGCTCCGGTTCCTTCACTTCCACGGGGACACGCGAATCTCGGAGAGGACGTCGCTCAGCCGTCGCACAGCGACAAACGGAGGCCGAAAGCCGCGTCTTCGGCGCCATCGGATGAGCAGCCATCCACTGCTGCCAGTGCGTTGGCCTTCACCGACGACAACGGCGGCGTGGTCGACGAGTACGCCAACATCATGGCGACTATGGAGCGACTGGAGAGCTGCTCGGGCGACGCCGCGGCGACGAAGACGCTGCTGTCGACGCTGGTGAAGCAGATGCGCGCGTTTCCGCAGGCGACGGCGGATCTCGTGCACTCGCGCGGGGGCGAAGGACTGTTGATGGACATTCTGAAGCAGCACCACACGCACGCGGTGATCCAGTGCTATGGCTTTGTGCTGCTGCGTCGTCTGTGCTTCTTGTGCGGCAAGAGCACGCACTTCTTTTTGCGGAACGGCATCGTCGACCTCTTGACCATTGCAATGCGCAAGTTCCCGGAAGACGCGATCTTACAGGCGTCGGCATGCGGCGCGCTTGCGGTGTTTACACGCGTCCACGCTGGGCTGGCCGCGTTGCTCGAGAACCGAGTCTCGCATCTCGTGCTCGCGACTATCATTTTCCACAAGTCGTACAGCGTCCACACTCGCCAAGTACACTACTATGCGTGCGAAGTGCTGCTCGAGCTGTGCGAACTCGGTGACAAGACAACGATCGAGGCGCTGTGCGGTGACGGCATCTCGGGTCCAGGGCTCAGCGACTTGTCGCCAGTGTCGCTGCTGCTGTTTTTGCTCCGCCAGGCGCTGTCGTACGAGGACAAGAAGGCCTGCTGTGCCGCAGGCACTCTGCTCATGTGCCTCGCATCCTGCCACCGCCACGCAGCCCAAATGGTGCTCGACCTCAACGGGCTCAGCGAGCTGTCCACGGTGATGGCCAAATTTCCAATGGAGCCAGGCATTCAAAAATACGCCGCGAGCGCGTCCAGGGAGATCGCGATGTGTAGCATGGACCAGTCGTCACCGCACAAGCGTGTGCAACACGCAGCACATAACGTTTTGGGCGAATCCAGCTCCATGGAGGATCTCCACAACCAGCGGCTGTCCCAGCAGCGACGAGCAGGCGGGAAAGCTCGCGGGAACGCGAAGAGCAGTAGCGGCAAACGCAAGGCCCCCAATTCGCAGAGAAGTGGTGTCAGTTCGATGAATGGATTCCCGTCGCCAACGCACCACCAACAAATCGGAGCAGTCACGAATAATGCTCGAGATGCGCTGTCCTTCTCGAAATACACATCACCGATCGGAAAGGCACCACATTTACCGCCCAATATCCGACCGTTTGGCGATGGGAGTGGCGCGCCGTCGCCGTCTGCAGCTGCGTATCACCAGCAACTGCAGCAGCGAAATCAAGTCGGAAGTCCGCTCGTGATACTGGACAACCACGGTGCGATGCCGAGCGACAAGAAGCGGTTTGTCAAAAACGAGCGAACTAACCTGCTCTTTGAGACCTACGGAGTCGACGCGAAAAGTGCGATGCATTCGACTCATCCGAACGATCACAGTGTGAGAACGCACGGAATCAAACGAAGGCAGCTAAAGACGCACATCGTGTCAGCATCGGCTGCCAGTGAGGGGATCTCGTGGGCGTCTCCTGTGAAATCAGTCATTTTGCAAGACGCAAAGCCGCAGTCGAGCCGGGCGGAGAAGCATGCAGTAAAAGGTTCGATAGGCGAAGCACGCAAGGTTCGATCAAGCGGTGGTGAAGTTGGCACCGGGATGGATGCAGATGACGAGCAGCAGTCTCCAGCGACTTTACGACGGCAGCAGGCGCAAGCGGCAACGAAGGCAACTAAGAAGCAGGATGGTGATGTGAAGACGCCGCGATCATCGTCGTTCCACTTGAAGCTAGAAACCGCACAAGCAGCCACTTCGTCCACGGGCTTGGCCTCGCCGATTGTGGTGTCGCCGAAGACCAACCGCCAGGGCGCGAGTTCTTCTCGATCGAAGACTACAACCAAGTCAAGTAACAATAGACCAGCAGCGCGGACTAAGGCAGCGTCACGAGACAATGGCATCGGCTCTAACGCGTCCACAGAGTCACTCAACTCGTACGCTGCCCAGCTGTTCAAGGATGAGATTGAAGCCTCCGCGAAGCCTAGCACCGAAGCAAGGGATGCAGCACAGGAACGCGAGCGTCTGAGCTTCGCTGAGAAGTTACACAAGATGATCGACAAGGCGAAGTCGTCTCTCGCGCAGTCAAGTACCGTGTCAATCGCTTCGGAAGCATATAATTCGCCAGTGAAAACGACCAAGCGACCGGAGCCAGTGCAGTCCGCAAGCACCAAGAAGAAGCAACCGCCGCCTGCGGCAGCTGCAACATCTCGCGTTGCTCCAGCATCACTGAAGTCGAGTGCACCGCCAGGGGAGGCTGCCGCTACAGCTTCCACGCCCGACACTACCATGGCGAAGAAGCCTCCGGCGGCTGCTCCAAAACCAGCTCCAGTCAAGAAACCAGTTGCGGCACAAGTTCCAATACCTGCAATCGCGAGCAAACCAGTCGCTCCATCCAAGAGTACAAAACCCCACGCAGCTACACCTGCTCGTTCAGCAGCGATTCCCATGTCTACTCCGATGAAAGCGAGTGCCCCAGCGCCAAGCAGTAAGCCGGCGAGCAAACCTGCGTCGACCGTGAAACCCGTGGCCAGCGCCAAGGCAGTAAAACCGTCTCAAGTTGGCGAAGTAGCAGCAGTGGCAGCAGCGACAACAGCGGTTGTGAGTGTGGCTGCGCCCATGGTCGCCGGCGAGTGCAGCGACAATACGGTCAGTGGTGAAAGTGTTACTCCGGAAAGCGCGTCTTCCTCGCTGGCAATCGACGATGAAACGAAAGAACAACCGACAGCAGTCGCAGTTGAAGTTACATCTGTTGAAGTTTCGAAAGTCTCTGACGAGGTGGTTGATTCAGCACCAGCTGATGCATCAGAGTCTAATCAAACGACCGCAGCAGCCGAGTCTGTGCCCTCAACGGACAGTACTTCGGAGACAGGGGCGATCGCCGCATCGAATGCTACTGAAGAGCCGACCACGGTTGAGCAGACATCGGCGGCGCCGAGCGATGCGGCTGCTTCTGAGCAAAATGCAGTGGAAGCCGCAGTTGAAGAGGCAGCGGCAGTGGCATCTTCCGCGGCGGATGATATGTACGCAGACGAGTACAATGACTTCGACGATCTCGATAACGGACCACAGACCTTGGACGACGACGGTGCGGACGCCGGTGCTGAAATGGACAACGGCGTATCGTTTGAGGCCCTGATGAATCTCACAGCTCAAGTCACGGAGTTCTCTGTTGCGACCGAGGCTGTGGTTGAAGTAGACGTACCTGTTGTTGAGACAGCTAAAGCACCTGCGTCGAATGAGCCTGAGCTGATCAGCGCAGCTCAGGCTGAGGAGTCTGTAGACGTTCCAGCAACAAGTGATACTGCTGTGGAAGCTGCCGCTGATTCTACCTCAACGTCTGATGAGCGTGCCGTTGAACCGAAGCAAGCTGAGGTTGAAGAACCTGAGGAGACTCAACATCTCGAAACCCCATTACCAAGCAATGAGACGACATTCGAAGCCCAAGCAGAACCAGCAGAAGCGAGCGTGGTTGTCCAAGAGTCAGATGTAGAGGCTGCTCAGGAAGTTGCAGTGGCATCCGTCGATGAGCAGGAACCATCGGTAGTGCCGGCTGAGGAACAAGGTAGAGTTACGTCCGAGAGCTCTGAGGAGCAGCTCGAACAGCGTCGACAAGATGAGGTGATAGACGATCAGCCATCATCGAAGCCGGTGAATGAAATCACAGCCGACACGGATGTACAAGAAGACAAGCGTGCTGCGACACATGCAGGAGCCGATCGACCAGAGAGTCGTCAGACCGATGTTTCGTACGCTGACGAGGACTTTGATGATGCCCCCGAGAACACCGAAGGTGATACGATTACGGATGAAGCTCAAGACGACGAAGCTACGACTGATCCGGACCCATCGATCGAGGCGCCATTTACGGTTGCAACACCTCTTCTTGAACCAGAAAACGTGGTGGACATCGCACAGGAGCAGGAGAGCGCTGAACATGTCGAAGTGACACTTGTCGGAGAACCCGAGCCGTCCGTAGGTGAGCCACCGGTAGAAGAAACTCAACCCGAAGACCAAGTCGAGGTATCACAAGATAACGAGGACGATTACGGTGATGCAGATTTTGCTGGAGATGAATCAGTGCCTGCGGGTGAGGAGTTGGCAGAAGCACACGACTCCGTTCCGACCTCTGACTCGGCTGAAGTCACAGATGGTGCTAGCGTGTTGGAGAGTGAGGTTCATGCCGTTCCGACTCGTGAAGAAGCTGAAGATCCTCAAACCTCGGTTAGTGCAGACGCTGCTGTTGCAGACACCGAGTCAGATAAGCTGTTGGAGGTCGGAGACAACGACGCAGACACCGAACCAGCATTCGAATCGAACGTGGTGACAGCTGAGGAAAGCCCACCAGAGCCTTCAGCAGAGGAGATAACGCCAGAGCCTTCAGCAGAGACTTCTATCAGCATCACTCACGTGGGGGATGGCGACGTGGTTGGTCCAGTGGATGAACAACAAACCACCAATGAGCCAGCTGATGTGGCTACGGTGGAAGAACCTGTGGAAGCCACGAGCGATGCACTGCAGTCTGAAGCTGAGGAAGCCTTGTCGCCAGCGCCCGCGGAAGAGCGCACAACGACACCTGACATCTACGATGACGCTGATTTCCCTGAAGATGGAGAAGTAACAGTCAAGGACAGCGACGAAGCAGTAGTTGACACGGAAGTGAACGCAGAGGAAGCTTCCCACGAACCTATCTCGACGAGTGACCAACAACCAGAACCGTCGGTAGACCCTACAAGTGATCTCAGTCCACAACCAGAAGTGAAGCTTGATGGGCTGGTAGTGTCCGAGGTGGATCGGCAAGCAACACCAGATGCGTATGCGGACGACACGTATGCGGACGACGTGTATGCGGACGACTCAGCGTTTGACGATGAACCAACACCACCTCCAGTCAGTGGCGTCGCCGATGTTAACTCTCCTCAATCTGATGTAAAGACGCACGCGGTTGCCGAGATTGTACAAGAACTCAGCGGGAACACCGGTGACGTTGGGGTATCTGGAGCCCAAGATTCGGATCCTTTGACCACAGAAGTTGCTGCTGGTATTGCTGATCATGAAAACATGCCCGAAGCCAACGACGAATCCCCCGTTGGCGTTAGCCACAATGCTGAAGGGGAGAGAGTAGCAGAAAGCTCAGCCCATGATCGGATACCACCGTCAACTGATGAAGTGACGGAGGTCGGTGGTGGTGACCATGCACCTAACGCAGTCATCGAAGAATCTACCATACCTGTAGAGACTGGCGGAGACGAAGGCGCGGTCAATACAGAAGCTACTGATGCCTCTGCCGCCCCGGAAAACGAAGCCCACGAGGAGGTTGCAGCAGCGGCGATGGATTCTGTACCTTCACCGGACGAATTACCCGCTCACAGCAGTAACGAAAGTGGTAACCTCGGCGCAACCTGTTCTGATGGAGACCAAGAGATACCTCCGGCAGTCCAGCCTGAGAATGATACCAGCTCGGCTGAACAGCATGATGAAGATGCCCCATCGTCTACCACGGACTCTCGCCCAACAACTGCGGCTGCGTACGACGATGATGGGTTCGATGGAGAGACCCCACGCGCTGATGAAACGCCGTCGGTGGAGGTTGAAGTAAATGTGCCCGACGCTTCCGAACAGAATCCACCAGAGCGGGATCCGGGCGAGGGCACAGTCGAGATGCCAACTGCCCAAGAAGAAGGCACTTCTGAGACGCTAGCCCAAAGTGATGAAGTGAGACCAAACACTGCTGATGCATACACTGACGACGCGGAGTTTGACGACGAAGGTACTACTAAGAAGCACCATGATGTGACCGACGAAGAGGCCGTTGGTGCGACTGAAGCTGATACAACTTCTCCTCAGGAAGACGTGGTTTTGACAACGGAAGGTGACGGGGAGAAGGACCAAGTAAGTGAGACGCCATTGGAGTCGCCCGCGGATGACGACGAGGCCTTGATGGGAGACGTGGACGATTTGCTAGGCGCTGCGTCGGACGAATCTGTCGCTACTGAGGTCGTTGCACCGACTGTCGACGACACGCAACAGGAGCAGGAGAATGCGGCAGCAATTCGATCGGACAATGTGACTCCAGCTTCAACAGAGCCATCTGCTGATGCCGTCGAGGAGGACTCAGCGGCACTAGAGCCCCAAGCGACGACCCCCGACGACGAAGCCACTTACGAGGATGATACGCTCGCAGACGATACCGCGGACCAAGCAGTACCTCCAGAGAATCCAGACGCGCCTGATGCGGTGGAAGAAGCAAGACCTGACTCCTCAAAGGATGCAGACGATGAGCAGGTACTGGCGTCAGCTACAGCGCCCGATGAAATTGTAACAGCAGAAGCGTCACCACAGGAGCAAGATGTTGATCGAAATGTCCCGGAAGCTACCATTGACTCGGAAAACTCTGCTCCCACTGAACTCGAAGGCAAAGTGGTTGCAGAGCAGCCGGTCCCGGACCCAGAGCATGCAAGCGAGTCGGCTGGGAGCCTTGAATTGGAGCGGTCGGTTTCCGAGGATGCCGGTAATGCAGTCAACGAGCCAGAAACAGACGAACCTGCTGAGCCAATCGAAAATCCTGTTGCAACGGAAACAGAAGAGTCGCCAGTTCATCAAGACTCACCCGAGCCGCCGGCACCAATCGTATCGACCGAGGTGTATGCCGAAGACTTTGTTGATCCTGCTTCTACGGGCGGTTATCAGGACGAAGCAGATACGCCACTGTCAAGTGAGGATCTACCGAAGGAAGACACTGCTGAGACACCGGAGGCAATACCAGGAATCGAAATGGAACCGTTGTTGGATGATCCCACCCCGTCAGAGTCAGAAGCACTAGCTCCGACTGTTGATACTCCAGAGGAGGACTCCGCATTGCACGAATCGCCAGCTGAGCTCGCGCAAGAGCCACTTGGGAACGAAACACCGGAAACTTCAACGACGCTAATCTCCGACGAAACCGAACTTGGACCAGAAGAGCGAGTAGCAGACACCTCACGAAGCGATGCCTCCGACGCCTACGGAGCAGACGATTTTGACGATGCACCGAGTGAGGTCACCGCCAATGAGCCTCCTGAAGCGCCAGAGGAGTCCACATTGGTCGATTCACCAGCCGAACTTCCGCAGGAACCTGTGGTGAGCGAAGCTCCAGAGCCCACAACGACACTGGATGTCGACGAAGCAAAACGTGGACAGGACGAGCAAGTTGGGGTGACCGCGCGGAGCGATCTCGACGACGCCTACGGAGCAGACGACTCTGACGACGCGCCTGGTGAGGTCACTGCTGGTGAGCCGTCCGATAGCCTCGAAGAGCACGAGCCATCAGCGAGTGATGCACCGCCGGTGGATGAAGTGGTGCATACAAACCCGCCGGAGGAAACGACTGACGTGGCTGAGCCAGTCGAAGATGCGGCAGGCGATGTGGCATTGTTCGCGGACGCTATGATGAATACTCGGTTTGACGACCATGACGTTGAGGCGGAGCCATCTTCATCTGGGGTAGAGGAGCCTTCGGAGCAGAAGGATGATCTCTCAGCTGATCAAGCGCCCGGTGTCGTCGAAGGAGAACAAACTGCTGTCGAACCCGACGTGGTCGTTGAGGAAGTCGCTACTCCGGACATACCGGGCTCCGTTGAGCCCGCAGAAGATGCTGCGCTGAGCGATCCCGCGAAAGACACATTGAAAACTGCCTCGCCTGAAGTCGTTGAACAAGCCACGGTCTCTCCAACGGATGAAGCTGACGGCGACTCATCCGAGCGCCTCGCGGAGCTCCACGAAGAACAAACCGCGGTGGAACCTACTGCGTCAACACCGTCGGAAGCCGATCCGGTACCATCAGTGACAGACGATGGGGAACTAAATGCAAGCGCGAGCGAGTCGTCTGCTGGTGCAATCGAGGACCCAAACGTTATTGATGCTACACTGCAAAGCACTGCCGAACTGGAACAAGCGTCGAACGGCGATATGAGTGAGTTGCCAACTGAACTGGAGGAGAAGGAGCCAGCTACAGTGGATCCACAAGCCAAGGAAGTAGCGAGCGAGCTCGAACTCGAGTCTGCCATCGCAGCAGCTGTTGATAACGAATCGGTCGATCTGGTGAAGACTGTGGAGGTTGTAGAAGCTGTGGAAACAGTGGAAGCTGCGGAAACTGTGGAAGCTACGGAGACTGTGGAAACTGTGGAGTCGATGGAGGCTGTGGAGGCTGTGGAGGCTGTGGAGGCTGTGGAGGCTGTGGAGGCAGTGGAGTCATCGGAGGCTGTGGCTCCTGTGGTAGAAGAGGTAGACGCTGAAGCTCTCGAACCAACTGCGGCGGCAGTTGATGACACAGCCACCACTCAGGTGGACGAGGATACGACGGAAGAACCATACACTGTCGAGACGCCCGCCCTGGAACAGTTCGAGCCCACTGCCGTAGACGAGCGTGTAGAGCCAGAACCCGCTGCGGCCGATGAAGCAAAGATCACACCACCAGAAGCAGCCACAGAGCCAAGTGATGTTGATGCTGCGACCTCCCCGGACGATATCGTGGAACAAAAAGAAGCACCAACGGCTTCTGCGATTGAAGATACACCTACCGCTCCTACGGACGACGAGACTACGCAAGAACTGTCTCCTGTTGAGACAGTAGAGGCTGCACCATCTGATGCAGCCACAGAGCCTATTGATGTTGATGCTGTGCCTTCCCCGGACGACGCCGTGACCCTTGAAGAAGCGCCCGAAGAACCAGCACCACTCTCGACCGGTGGCGAGGTGGCAGTGGAGTCAGTCGACAGCACAGCCAGAGAGGAGCCCCAAGCCGAGGCACCGCCTGGGCTGGCTGTGGACGCAAGTGCAAGTGATGATGTTACCGCGGGAGCCGATGTGGCCGATGCAGCGCCTGCTGGAGACCTTTCCGAGCCTGCTCAAGAATACGCTTTCGACGACGAGGCACCATCGCCCGAACAAGCGACGGTAGACCCCGTGGCAGTGGTGGAGCCGGTGGTGGTGCCGGCCCCAGCGCAAGCTGAAGACGACGAGCCGCTCTATAAGGACGACGAGAACGAGTTTGAAGAGGATTCGCCGCGGGTGGAGCCGCTTCAGCCCCAGCCATCGGAGCCGGCGGCGGCAGCGCCGAGCCCGGTCGAGTCGGTGCCGTCGCCAGCGACAGATGATGCCGAGTACGACGACTTTGAAGCGGAGGAGACGACCACGCCACGCGCGCCTGCCGTTGTGACAGCGCCGCCAGTGGCCGTGCCGAAGCTGGTCAAGCAGCCCACGAAGGACGAGATCGATGACGAGACGGCGTACGACGACGAAGACGCCTACAACGAGTTTGAAGAGGACGAATCCCCGCGAGCCAAAAAGCCCGCGGCGCCGGCTGCCCCAGCCGACGACGTGGAAGACGCCTACGATATGGAAGAGACGTTTGATGAGGACGACAAGGCGCCGCCATCAAAGACAGTGACCGCGGCGCCATCGGCAGCGGCGGCCACCAGCAGCCCAGAGACAGCGGCCGACGACGGCGACTACGAGGCCGAGTACGACGAGTTCGAGGACTGAGCAGCGCGGGGGAACGTATATGAAAACTCACTGGCTGGGCAAGTTACGGGTCTATAGCTACGCTTTCGGCTGCTGTGCATCGCGGTCAAAGTCGCGCTTGCCGCCGGACTTGCGCACGAGCTCGGTGCGCTCGATGACGATGTCGTGCGAGAGCGCCTTGCACATGTCGTAGACGCAGAGCGCGGCGACGCTGGCGCCCGTGAGCGC
>JAMFLL010000228.1:0-51263 GCA_027475725.1 Pythium rhizo-oryzae | reverse complement strand
GGGGGGGGGGGGGGGGGGGCTGCGTAGCTGTCTAGCTGTGTGTGTTGCGCGTGTCCCGAGTCTGCAACCTGAGCACATAGATAAACTGGGCAATACAGTCGCATCCACAAAAAACACCTTTATCCCTGTACACAAACTACCGTACTACTGTGTGGGGCGGGGTGGCTCGCAGAATGTACGAGTTCTCTCGTCGTCTATCATATCGATGGGTCTCCACGTCGGAACCCAGTCCGTGATGATCTTTAGCTGACCTTTCACAGCCCGGAGCCCCAGGATGTGAGGATAGGCGCACGAACCCTTGATATCGCGCTGTATCACTCGAACCATCGTTAGCTTCCTCCGACTGGGACTCTGAGCCCGTCAGGTCGATGATGGTATCACTGTCACCTGGGAATACAGTACCACCCCGTCCCGGAAACGTCTCCGAAGTCGGCAACGACTTCCACAGGGGGGAGGCATCTTCCGTGGGTGGCAACACTACCACGATCAGCGCCTCCGCGAGGCGCATCTTGCTGTTGTACTTGTCTACAAAGCGCATGTGCCGGAGGCGCATCGGTTCGTCTCTCATTTTGACCTCCCGGAGGTGGAGATTCACGCGCCGCCGTAGCTGCAGACAGACAGCTTCGTGAAGTCACGACGGGAGATGCAGTGTGCGGACAAGAGTGGGATGCTGGAGGAAACGGAGAGGATGGGAAATAGACGAGCAGTGGGTGGCTGGGAGGGTCCATGGGCGTGTGAGACGGAGGAGTTTCCTTTATATACGTTGCTTTTATTGGCCCATTCATGGAGGAGACTCGAGGACGGTGAGCGTGTTGTCGTACTGACTAACATTCAGAGAAAAATCGAGGACGCTGTGCGCTCCAGTCCTTTTGTTTATCCCCTAACAACGCGACCAAGGCTCCTATGGTACCTGTTCCTACAGCCATCGCCTTGGAGCGAGGGCCCAAGCTGGTCAGCCAGTGAAGTAAGTGAACGAAGGGGTCCGATCACCATCCAATCAAATCGTTCAGCTGTCCAAGGGAGTACCAGCACCAGTCGCCTACATAATCGCGTGAGCACAAACTGTTGTGGTCTCCACTGTGTATCACTCGCGCGCATCCTTGGGTTACCCCTGAGGACTTGTTGCTTTGGAGCGGGTCAGTTTGTGTAGTGATGCTGCTGAGGTTGAGGGTATCGAAGGGGTGACCAAGTCAAGTATAAATAGGTGTAGGTCTGATGTCACTATCGCCGGGTTGAGTGGCGTCAACTTGTAACAGCAAGCTTCTGGCTGGGTAGTGGAGTTCTGAGGGTTGTGGTATGCTACTCGCAGTCACTATTCCCAAGATGTCGATGGTGCGTCCGTTTCAAACCAGGAGTAGACATTGTGGTATTGACGTAAGTCAGTACAACGAGGTCTCTAAGGAAGGGTGAACTGCCCCAGGCTGGTTAACAGAGCAGGGAAAAGCTCTCGCTCTTGGTAGTGGAAGGATCGCGCGCCAGAATCTTGAGGTGGTTGTGAGTAGCTATCAGCCGCAATTCGAAAGCTCTGCGAATAACTTTTGCTACGTTCAACACTAATGCTCTTTTATGAATCCGTGTTGCGGTTGTTTTGGATGTTTTACTCTCATCTGCTCCCGCAGACAGCGTGTACAAAATCACGCACTCCAAACGACTTACACTCTCGAATCCACTCAACACCCACATCTACTATCTAACGGAGACATGGAAACACTTTGGTGCTCGAAAGTGTGGTCTCGCCCACACGATCCGTGAAGCACACCTCCACAACCAAATGGGAAAAGGAATCCACAGCCAAGAATGACTGAGAAGGTTTTCATACTGTGCGTTGCCAAATGCCAAGGAAGCAAACTCGACTGTCAACAAACACCAGCAGACGCTGTGTAGAACAAGTTCGCATCCTGCGTAGGCTCATGAGCGTTTTACCACTGCGTTCGCATCCAGTGGGTGCCCAGCAGAGGCTCTCAATTCAAGAACGAGATTTTTGACATGCTGCGTAGGCTCATGAGCGTGAGGCATCGTTTCACCACTGCATACTGCCTATGGGCCGACGGCATCGTCGAGGTGGCTAGTAGACAATTCTCGAAGTGCCCGCAATGCATTACTGAGCGAGCTGTGCACACTCAAAGCAACGGACGTCGATTCGATCATCCTGGCGCAACGCGACCGCATTCGCGACGCGCAATCGACCCTCGAAGCCACGCACTGATGGCTCGCTAATGAAGCGGAGCGCTAGTGCGAAGTAGCTCGGGTGCAGCAACGCAGCAAGAGGGGCGCCGAGATGGCCAACTTCATGGTCGGCGGGTTCGTACTCGTCGCCCGGTCACGGTCACTATAATCTGGCGTGGCCCGAATCGTATCGTGCAAGCGCTTACGGCCACATCTTTCAAGTGCAATACCTCACGGGCCTGTTCGCTGTCTCGACCGACCACGCTTCTCGCATCCGATTTTATCGTGACAACAAGCGCGACGTCTCCAGCGACATGTAGGCACCCACGAGGAATCCGACCAAGAAGCTCCTCAGGTGCCGTGAGCAGCAGGAGCCGTACATACGCGATCCTGGTCGAGTGGCTTCGGGTCGACACAGACGAAGGTTTGTGGGAACCCGTAAGGTGATCTTCAAGTACGTACCGAATTGAACACAGAAGACCAGGCGGCCAAGCAATGTGGACTACGCTCATAGGGGGCAAAAAGGAAGGCATCAAAGCGCACGGGTAAGGGAAAGAAGTGGTCCGACTATGGCTGTCAGCCGCCAATCGACATGTTCTCGGAGTGTTGTGGTAGCTCTGCGCCATCTGAAATGCACATACGCGTGGGGGGTGATATCAATTATATTGTAAGTGAAGAAGCAGTAAATTATCAGCAAGCAAGAGGGTTTATTTCTCTCTCACCCCTCACACCTCTGGCCTGGCACCCATGTGCTCTCTCTACATAGCTGGTCTCATGACATGCGACGAAGGCGGAAGCCGAAAATCGAGTACAATGTACGCTGCCTTAACTCCACCACCCATCCTCACTATTAAGTTGTCTATCATACCATCCTGTCACTTGACTGACAAGGGATGGTGACTGTATTCAGCAAGTATTCGTGCGTGGTGAGCCGATTTCTTGTTTACCCTTGCGATGAGAACCATAGCGGATGGTCTAGGCATCGAGGGAAGCGCACTGATGTGGCGATTGAAGCGTTCTAGCGGGCTATTTTAGTGATGGGCTGATTGTCAACACGGCTTTCGTTATACCATGTTGCCCATATCTCCGAAGCCACGTCCTCTCTCATAGCCACCGATACATTCCCTGTTGGGATGCCAGACAAAGTCGCGCGCTTCATTCATGCCATCCCTGGTTGGGTTGGTTTGTGTTTCGATGTCAATGAGCTGAATTCGTGTCTATTATACCTCGCTACATGCAATCTCAATGTTACAGGGCTGTGATTTCAGAGCAGCAGGAAGGTAGTGAATTGCCTGCTTGAAATGGAAGAATAAACTGATGATTGCCGTGCTGGGAATTTGGGTGCTGATGCATTGATCAATTCGCCCTCGAGAAGGTGTGACTTCAATCTAGCTGATCTGCTGGTCCTTGGGCTGCATAATCTCTGAAGTGATCCTTGCATGTACCTCTTGTAAGATTAGCCGTCAAGGCGAAGAAATCCGAGAGCATCCGGGTGGCGGTGACGCAGGGCGCCGTGACGCTGCGCTTGGTTGCGAAGCTGCTCTTGGTGATCTTCTTACAAGAAAGACAACTGGAAGAGGTTGGTGCCTGTTTACATCGAGATCATTACAGCTGGCTCACTCTCGAAGAATGAACGTCGTCGCAAATAAGCAGAGTGCAATGTGGTAGTCGTTGGCAATTAATTCATGGAAACAATCGCAAGGCGCGCTGACGTATACTTTCCGGCACTAGAGTACGCGATCATGCTCGATCCCAGGCATCTTCTCGCCCTTCTTCCTCACCAACTCAACTCTGTCGACAGGGTCGCGGTTCTTACGCTTCCTTAGCTGTGACTTCTTGTTGTAATTTTCATACACTCGTCCACATTCCTAGCGCGCGGTGACGTTGTCGGACGCGCTGTGGGTCCAGTGGTAGAGACTCGAGGACACCGTTGTTGGTCGTTTAATATGATGGTACTTCTTAGTTTCCTTCCTTCGGATAACTTCGGCTCAATGAGTAAATGGCGTGTAGTACCGCAACGAGTTGCGCAGCCAGTGGGTTAGAGAGTATTCGGTCTTCCAAAACGGATCGGTATATTGACGATATTGGTTCCTGCGTACTGCCAAACCTCTGTATCGTACAGTTCTCGTCCCGAGGATCACATTGCGAATGATCAGGTGCAACAAGTGTTCGGAATTTGGCTTGTTGAATTTTGTATCGGAAAATATAATGGAAACCTTACATTTTGACCGTATCGGCTAACAGACTAGTTGAGGTGATGAGTAGTGAGAGCCCCGTGTGCTGAAGGCGCAAACCGTCATGCATACAACATTCTGCTGTTCATATGCACTGCATGATAAACAACTGGAAGACGGTGGCTATCGGCGCCGGGGTCATTTCTGTGTACAACTCACGAAGACAAAATCAGCGATTTGTAGTGTCTTGGCCTCATCGTAGCCCCCAACTATAGCATAAAAAACATTTGCTAGCAGCAGAGTAGTGTGGGTCGAATTGCAGCTCATGCGCTCTTGGAGGCATAAATCTTACTTGGACATAACGAGGAGCCCAGTTGTCCGGTCTCCGGCTCTAACATTAGAACGATTTTGGCGGCCGTTGAATTTGCGCTTGACTATTCTTGATGTTGAGTCATTGTGGCTGGCCGAAGAGAGGAGATCGAGAATATTGTTTCGAGACCGCAAGTCCTGGTGGGTGATCTGTAGTTCACAACATACATGAGGTCTTCAAAAATGACAGGATAAAAATCCCTCCCTCGGAACCCTCACTGACCTCATCGAACGCCATGAAGACACACTGCCACGTACACGCCGGGGGTAGCCTGTGGCTTATTCGGGGGAGCCGATGGCGGTTTTAGTTATCTAGAATCTCTGTCTAACTGCCTCGGATACCAAAAAATCTACGAACCCGGCAGCGAAAACACCGAAACATCACGTACGATATAGCCGAAGCGATCGATACAATGCCGACGCCGACACTGAAGATGAAGTGATATAAGACAAGAGCCAGGCGCTGATGCGCCCCATTGACCGTACCATGCGGTTTATCGATACCGACTGTGACTGCTTATAAGCGACACTTGTTATAAGCGACACTCCATCCAAAGCCAATCAGGACCAAGAATTCCGACTACCACTTTTTTCATTTGTAGACGACACCCGGCAAAATATCGGAGGAGCCCCTTTTGAATGGCAGTGCGCGCGCCCGCGTGGACCTCTTCCCCTCTTTTTGCTCAGTCATCCTCTCTTTTACCACCACGGCAGCTGGAGGAAAAACCAATGCATCGCAATCACGGTGGAGAAGAAGGAGGTAATCTCGTTTTGGGCGGCGACGGGTGACATGGACGAGACCATGCGGGAGTGCTATCCTGATCTTGCACGACCCGAATACATTAGCAGGCGCAAGCAAATGTACGAGTGGAGGCAAATGGCGGACAGCATGGACACCATGTGCACGACCACGCGATGTCGTGCTTTCGCTACCCCCGGAGGTTGAGCTCCAAATCGTCGTGTGGGTGAACCGTCTTAGGGGGGGGGGGGGGGGATCTCGACGCTCATGATCCAGCTGCACGCCCTTGAGACGGCCACCAGCACTGGGGTCGTCAACTTCACGTCCTCGCCGACTTGGTAACGGCGCTTTGGAAGCGATATCGGCTGTCAATGCCGGCTCCCACGCGCCAGAGCCAAATCAGACCAGACGATGCCGCGGTGCGGTCGGCCGGGTTCGCCGCCAAGGAGCACCAGAAGATGGCCGAACTCGGCATCACCGTTGTGTACAACTCTGGTCAGACAGGTACTCTGGTGTATTTTGCTCCCTCTACTCGTGTTCGAATGCTTACCAAAGAAAACTCTGGACGGTACAGGCACGAAGACGGTGAGGGTGCGCTGCTCGGGTAAAGAAAAACAGCGGTGCACTGAGATGCTCTTTGCTGACTCAACCGCAAGTTTGCCCCGAAGGTGGTGCTAAAGACCCGCACCTCAAAGGTTTGGCATGTGATGGAAGAGAACTTTTATTAACGGCAGGGTTTCGGGCGCTTTCTTTGGGGACGCATCGAGCACATTCAAGACGACACTGGCCTGCGCATCAACACAAACCTAGCTGGGTGATGGAACGAGTACCTGCACCGGGACTTTTTGCGCGTCCATTTCGGCTCGAGGCCCTACATGCAAGAGCCCGTCCATGTGTCAGCCAGCCGACGTTTCGTGGATGCGTCCGTTCAAAGATTATATCGGAGGTGAAAGGATCTCATTCTTGCGCGAACAGGTCAAGTGCCTCGTCCCAGGACAATCATTCAAGATGAAGTCATCCGTGTACTATGAGGACGTGTGCAGTTCGGCGCGATGGGCCTGGGACAGGATATCACTGTCTACCATCCAGGTGGGCTATAAGCCAACGGGCATCAACGTCGACGCAAGTGATATCATCGAACATCTCACCATCGACCAGGAGGTCGGCGAGATGACGGAGGATGTAAAGTTTGATAACTGATAATAAATTGCGGTTATATTTCCAACTGTCGTGTATTCTATTGAAGGTTCCCATCGGGTTAAGGCTAGGGCTACAGCAGGTCCGCGTCTCTTATGAGCAGTCAGGGTCGGTACTCCCCGCACAACTATCGTTACAATTTGAAGGTACTGGATAGAGAGTCAAGTCGTTTTGGGTGTCGTTTTGGGTCGTAGATTCTGAGTCAGGAGTTGGTGTTTCTCAGCAAGCGCATCCACGGGAATCACCCCGCTTCCACTAACAGGCTGTCTTAAGTCACTTGGACATAGACCTGTGTTTTGCATCATTTCCTTTTTGTAAGGGCCATATAGCCCCTACAGGTAAGGATTACCAACTGATGAGTAATCTGCGACAGACCATGACTGCAATTGGCAGTACATCCGCAACATCCCGTCAGGTGGATTGTTGAAACGTGCGAGGACTGTCCCAAAGGAGCGGAGCTCAAAAACAAAGCGATTCAGTTTCAAATCAAAGGCTTTTTGGTACTCATTAAATAAATGGGCCCAGAATCAAAGAAACAGGAGAGAAGTCCCAAACTCCCAACAGCCTTTCCCAAGAATCCAACGGACGCTCCAACATACAGCGACACACTGGTTGCACTGGCAGTTAACACCTCAGCCCTCGAAGTCTACGGACGTGCTCCATGGAGTGGAGCGGGTCCGCTCCACCCTTCACCAGTTGGTGGGCCATCCACGAGCGCGACCAGTCGCTTCCAGGCCGGAGGAAGCTCCTGCCTTGAGCGCATTCAGTCTCTCCCCCCCCCCCCCCCCCCCCCAAGCGCGGCTACGTCGTCGTTGACCTGGATCTCGACCACACCACCATTGCCACCATTGTCTCAGCCGCGATACGCGACGCGCACGCGGGAGCCTTCGCTTCGATCTTTGGAACGGTTGGTGGTCCCCAGGACCCGTACCGTGTAAGTGTCGCGTCGAGTCCAGGACCGCGGCTCTCAGGGCGATATACGCTGCTCTCCAATAGACGGTACGGATCGGCGACGAACGATGGGAGGATGTCGAGGTTTCCTACTTGTGCTCGCAACTCACAGACGGCGAGGTCCAGGGCGCTCACTACGCCTACGCCATCGAAGACCTTGCTCGAGCGAGGGTGACGGTGCGAAGGTGGTCAAAGGTGCTTCGCGATCGTGACACTCGAGCCAAGCGCGAAGCTACGCGCTTTAAGGGCTGTTCGAGGGGTAGGACCCATGATAGAGGCGATTGTGGACATTCCACCCGGGTCGCGCTCATTTTCCGCGGTGACTTGGCTCACAGCGGTGCTGCGTACGACTCGACCAATTTCCGGCTCCACTATTATCTCCAGGTGGGAGACATGGGAGCCGGCGTTCTTGAGAGGGTGCTTCCGAAGCTGTTCCATTGCGGGTTTTGCCCGCACATCGACGACGCTGGTGCCCGCATGTGGCAGCATCGCTTCCACTGCAAGTTGAATCCGAAGGGAGATGCAAACAAGGCTAAGAAATGCTTCCGTGAGGAGAGGCTAACTAAAAACACGAAATGTCATTGCGGGTCTAAAATAACACTTTTTGAGATTTTTTCTTTCCTTTTTCGATTTCTGTCCTCACCTTTTCTCTCTCTCTCACACACAATATATACAAGATATATAACCTGGTAAAGATATCAAACAAATAATGGGCTGCTGGAAGCCAGGCTATCCGGTTACGTTCACACCTGCGACATGGACATGGTTGACGGTGGCGAGCTGTTGGGCATCGTAGTCACAGTAGACTTGCTGGTCGAAACGAGCAGTCCACAGATAGACGCCGTCGAAGAGTCGGAAGCCGATGATAGTGCCCACAAAGCTGTTGGTCTCATCTTCAGCAGTGGTGCCCCCCCCCCCCCCCCCCCCACACTCACGCACACACACACACACACGGCTGCTGCGGTTGGCTGTCCGCGATGCGGACGCAGTGCAGCGAGAGCATCTTGTACCGCAGCTCGACAAGAGAAGGTGAGAAGCGACGGGCTCTTGATTTCCGTCACGGCGGAGCGCAGAACATTCTCTGGCTCATTCAGGTATCGACGGGGGTTGAATAGCACACCTATTACCCTGTGATTGCGGCCGTGACATTGTTGAACGCGTCGGAAGTTGCCTGGGCTCTCGTAGAGTCTGCGTGCCTTGGCTACGATCTCCGCGATCAGACGCTCTTCACACACGAGAGCCACGCGTGATGGGCACAGGTTTTCCCCGTCGTAGCTCAAGATCCTTGGAATGATCTGCGTCAACACGCAGGTGGTAGACGCCCTCGCGCTCGGTGAACATGTTCGCTTCACCACATGGTGGTGGGCTTCAATTGGATTTTGGTTCAAGATGATGCCAGGCTCATCTCCACCGTTCACGTGTCTCACCAAGTACACCGATCGAAACCAGTTCGCGCAGTCTTGTTCGCCAAGCTTGACCCAGCTGTCAGTGATGACCTCGGCCACGCAGATGAACTGCTCATGGGAATGAGCGGCATTCAGCAAGTCGATATATGGGGCTTGATGATGACAGCACCGCCTATTCACATACTCTCTTCTTCTCTTCTTCTCACCTACAAGTTGTAGGGAATGGGGTGGTTCCTGGTCAATACACAACTCAAGTTTAAGTACGTGCAGCTCCTGACGCCTCAGAACAACACACAAGGTAGTATATCGTGGACCACATTGTACGCCAATTTCTTCTCCCCAACCTACAGGCAGTGCAACGGGTGGTTGGATTAGGAATGTGGTGCCGAGCTGTGGATAAAATCACAGAAAAGTCCATTGTTCTCTCTTGGTTCGTGTCGGCGCACCCGAAACAACCCCTCAACACGTAGAGGCCTGCCTACAACCGCCGAGTTAGTTGCGCACCCATCAGCAAGCTGGTGGCTGTCTCGTGGTGTAGGTAGTGGAGTAACTGCACTAAACCACGTGGACAGGCTAAAGAGGGAAAATACGTATGTCTCCCAGTGGTCGTGTCAAAGTTGTTCTTGCTCTCGTATACACTCCGAGTACCTCGAAGTGCGGGGGACCCTTGTTGTCGGGTGGTTGGTATTGACGGCGGGGGTCGTCTGACCAAAACAAAATACGCGAGCACTACAGGCCATGTTTTTTTTTTAACCCACCCCTAACGGTAGATCATGTCTTCACCATGTTCCACACCATGGCTCGACCATGGACGAAGGAAAGGAAAACGAGGGGAAATTTTCTCCTAGAACCGGTTCGGAAAGATAACTGGCGCTTCACGTCCCGCGGCAAAGAGTCATTTTCCGCGAAATACGGTCGTTGCGGCCGGCGGCGCCCGCAGGCCGCCGACCCCTCCCCCGCGCGCTGGAACCGACGCTCGCGCTGGTGCGCACTCGACCCGCAGGCGGCTGCGACCCTTCCCGCGCGCGCTGAACCCGACGCACGCACTTGTGCGCGCTCGAACTGCAGGCGCAGCGACCCTTCCCGCGGAGCGCGGAGCGCGCTGGAACCGACGCACACGCTGGAACCGACGCCTCACACGGCTTCCTCTCGGTACGTTTGGATCTTTGCGAGTGGCAGGTTGGCTGCCTTCCCTCACTTGCCTACTTCTACTCCACAGCAACTTCAAAACTTGGTCCAAACATGTCGTCCGACACGCCGTCATCGGCCGCCACCACCAATGCAGAGGCTTCCGCAAGTCTGGTCCGACCACCACTCTCGCGACGACGCAGTCCGCGCCTCGAGGAGCTAGCGAACGCTCCGCCAACGCTCAGACAGCTGGCGCACGTGGATGCGCAGGAGCGATTCGTGCGTAATGTCAGCCCGCGCCTATCGGAGGCCGCGTCGCCGCGTCGACCCCGCACACGCGCCCAGAAGGCTGCGTCCAAAAACCAGCAGACGGTGGTGACTGGCACGTCGCACGCGCCAGCGCCAGGAGCAGGAGCAGCGATCGAGGAAACGCAACGCGTCTCGAGGAGAACACACTCACCACACGTCGATGCCGCCGACGATGCAGACGCAGATGGTGTGGAGGAAGGCGATGACGAAGACGCGGAAGACATCGAGGATGATGACGAGGAGCACAGCAGGGAGGAAGATGAAGAAGAGGGCGGCGAAGGCGACGGTGGTGAGGAGTAGCAAAGCGAGGAGGAGGAGAGCGAGCAGGAGCAGAGCGAGCAGGAGCAGAGCGAGCAGGAGCAGAGCGAGCAGGAGCAGAGCGAGGAGGAGCAGAGCGAGGAGGAGGAGGAAGATGAAGAGGCGGGAGAAGAACTCGTTGACGGCGACCATGTTTCGACCACATCTCGACGCGACCATGTTCGCACCAAGTCTCAAGCGAAGCCTGTCACAGACCAAGTCAAGGTCAAGCCCAGCGCAAAAGCCGTCGAACCTCCGCTTGTCGAGCTCGTGGACGAGCCTGTGGTTGCGCCGCCTCTTGTGGAGTTCCACAGCGACTGGGATTCCTGGCTAATTTACGAGATCACGTACTCAAAGGAGACGTGTCAGATACTCTCGGTCAAGAACACTTTGAACGCGACCAGGTACAACGAGATAATTAGCAAGCAAGTCAAGGGTCTCAACATTCCCGTGCCAGAGGAGCTCAGCCCGTACGAAAGAATCTACATTTGCACACATGGCAGCAAGGCGAAGAACACAGGAACAGGCGCGCGCCCACACCGGTTCATTCGGTACACGGGCTGCCCGATGCGGTTCGCAGTCCAGTGGGTCCACGATAAGCAGAACGGCTGGCGCCTCCAGGTGAAACCGCGGGTGATGTGGCACAACCACCGCGTAGGCCCCCAAGTGTACAAGCTCTATCCGATGGCACGCGGGGTCAAGAACGAAGAGACGAGGAAGCGGGGTCAGGAGATGGTCGCAGATGGCATGGGGCGCACCAAGATCTACAGCTTTTTCCTTGACCGTGGTGAAAATGTCTACAAGGTTGATGTGGACAATTTCATCAACGAGAACAGATCGCGGATCAGCAACGAGGATGACAACACGGCCACAGCAATCGTTCTCGCGCGCGTGGCGAACAAGGACCCATCGAGCGTCATCACGGTGGACGAGACGGAGCGGCACGAGACGGGAGTCATCTCCATAACAACGACGCACATGCGCGCCATGGGAACTCGGTTTGCACATGTGCTTCTCATCGACTGCACTCACAAGACCAACCGGTAGGTCGCGGTTTCTCTCCATGATTCGACCATGTTCGTACCATGTTTGGACCATGTCAGAGCATTACTCACACTCGTTTTGCGGTCTATGTGCAGCTACAACTATCAGCTGTGTACAATGATGGTCATGAACGAGTATGGCGCCGGCCAAGTTGTGCAGCAGTCCCTGTTTGAGACGAACGGCGACTGGCGTATGGAGAGGGCGCTGGAGCACTTCAAGAGAGCGAACCCCGACTCGTGGCGACTGGTGCAAGTGATCATGGTCGATAAAGATCTGAACGAGATCAAGGTGTTGAAGCGGTTCTTCCCTGAGGCCCGGGTGTTGATCTGCCACTTTCATGTCATCAAATATCTCGGCACAATGTCACACAAGCCGGAGTTCGGCAAGATCTCCTCGGAAGACCACAGGGCGATCGACAACTGCGTCCACAACCTCGTGTACTCCGACACTGAGGACGCTTACGAGGCAAACAAGGCCGCGTTTCAAGACATGTGCACTCGTGTCGGCTTCTTGTCGTTTGCAGCCTACGTCGAGAAGAACTGGTTCTCCTGTCCGGAGATGTGGGTGATGTACATGCGCTAGAAGTTGCCCCATCTCCGGAACCATACGAACAATCGTTTGGAGAGCTGGTTCGGGAAGTTTAAGCAGAGTGTCCCGGAAAACGCGAGCATGTCTGTGTGCGTGTCCGAGCTCGTGGAAGCCGCCAAGCGATGCCAGAACGACTATGAGTACCTGGTGACCAGACCCGGCCAACATTACAATGCGCAGTACGGACGAGAGATGCAAAGCGTCTTAACGATGTCGACCCCGTTTGTGGCGAAGGCGATCGAGCCGCAGTTCGAGGCTGCTGTGAACAAGTTCGACAAGTACAGGTACGAGGAGGTCCCGGACGAAAACTACGTGATTGTGCGTGGTCGACAGGAGGATCGCGTCGTCGACACAACGGACTGGTCATGTGACTGCGAGTTTTCTATGACCATGCTGCTTCCCTGTCGCCACGCCATCGCGTACCGCCGTCACAAGGCGTACCCGGAAATCATCCCGCTCACAAGACTCGACGTTCGGTACGTCCATGTCTCGACCATGTCTCGACCATGGTTCGACCATGTTTGCTCACTGTGAAGCTTGCTCTGGACGGTTACCTCTTGTGTGTACAGATGGAAGCGAGCAACGTGTGTGCCTGCGACAGTAAAGCAGTTCTTGCTCAACACGGCTCCTGCACCGTCATCTCTAGCCGCAAAAGACTCGCCGAGTTACGCCACGCAGATTCGGCCACACGCTATAATGAGGCTCTCCGGCGATTGCAGCCGATATGCAGCGAGCTCGCTGAGATCAGCGACGCAGAGGAGTTCAACGGCTATCTTAACTTTCTCGAGGAGCAGCTACGGAACGTCCGGAAGCGCAAGCGCACCGGCGCTGTCCAGATGCGCGAGTCGGAGCAGTCACCAACGTCTGTTCCGCACCATGTTGATGTTGAGCTGTCTCAAGCCAACAGTCTGTGGTCAGAGGAGGTTGGGGATGTGCCACCCCCAACGTTGCACACGCTCAAGATCCAAAGACCAGGCGAACTCATCGAGGACGAAGGTGCTTCCACGACAAGACATGGTGGAGACGTGACCAAACATGGCGAAGACATGATCGGCGACGACGAGGAGAAGATGGTCCAAGACACTCACGTTCGCGCAGAGGACATCCGGGTGGCAATCAACGAGAACACGTCCAAGAGCGGCCGCCCGAAGCTCGATAAGAAGGCCGTCGCTGTGGCTCAGCGTCAAGACCGTGTCATCTTCAACGAGACTGAGAAGGCAAGACGGATGTTCGGTGAGCTCACCCTTCGTGACGTCGTCGACGCCCTCGACACGGAGCGGCCACGCCCAGCTGACGTGCGCAAGCGCTTGGCGGGTGTTGTCGTTCGGCACTCGGACGCGGTTAACAGGCGACCAGTCTACGTGGTGCAACAGAAGCCCATGCTCAACTTGAACGCGTATTACGTGCTGCCACCCACTCTGCTCAAGGCCTGCATCGAGAAGTTTCCCTTGGCGACGCGTCCCGGTGAAGCCATTCGTGTCGGCACGCCCGAGGCCTCTCGTGCTGCAACTCCGAAGAGCGCGGGCACGCCAGATGCTGGTGCACCTCCCACTCCGATGAGTGTGGAAGCGACGTTGAACCTCGGCGTGGAGTGTGTTGTCATCAAGGACGTCGGCATGTTTTCTCGCGAGCAGATCGAACTAATGAGCCGCGTGTCGAACCTCCAGTCGGCAGCTGTGAAGGCTGAGGGTTTCTCTGAATGGATACGGAACGACATCGTTCCCGTCGTGCCAAGTGCTCTGCATCCCGTAGCCAAGTCGCTCGCTGACCAAGTCGAGCGCACATTCCCTTTCAACCACATCCCTGGGCTCCCACCCCTAACCGACCTTCGAGTCTCGGCTTTGTACCTGTTGAAGCCGCCCGAATATCTCAGCGACGGGACTATCGCGGCCTTCTGTTTGCGTCTAGCTCAAGCCCATACCAGCGTCCGCTACGCCGGATTCGTGCCTGGGACCAAGAAGAAGGGGCGTGCAGCACCAAAACAAGAGCCTGGGGCCAAGAAGAAGGAGAGTACAGCACCAAAGCAAGAGATCCCCCCAGCGATTGTTGACCGCGTGAAGCAACTCGCGAACGCGAGCCCGGCGTGACGACTTTGCTCCTGCCCGTGAACTTCGGCGACTGGCACTGGGCGGGCATCTACGTCGACACAGGTGCCAAGAAAGTGCACGTGTATGACTCCAAGGATATGTGTCTGCGTAACCTGGTGTTGCTCGCCAAGTGTCTGACCAAGCCCAGCGTTGGTCAGTTCTCGGATTACTCAATCGTCGAAGAAACCCTCCCCTTCCAGCAGGACGGGTTTAGCTGCGGGTTGTTCGTGTGCTTCAAGTTCTGGCTGCACGTTGACCAAGCAATCCCGATTGCGGGCAACGCGATGACGCAGCACGGCCTTTTTCAGCGGCGTCTCGAGTTTCTTCACTTTGTTCTCACCGGCAGCAAGATTCCACTACCTCAGAGCGGGAAGGAGTAGACAGCCCTTGGGGCATAAAACATAACAACGATTCTCTTCGCAAATCTGTCTCTCTGTTCTTTGTGGCTGCTCCAGAGGCGACCACGGCTCGACCATGTTTCCACCATGTTTTGCCATGTCTGGTGGATGGGAGCCTCCAGGACAGCGCGCGTCGCGTGCACAAGGCAGATGACGGGCTTGTTGCACACGCCACCAGTGTGCAGGGGCTCGGGCGAATATGAGCGATGCATATCCTCGCGTCATCGCTCGTCGCGCACGCTCCGTGTGCGTGGCCTCTGTGCGCGGCCCCTCCCCACTTTCCGACTTCGAATGAAATGCTTGGCCCCGCCAGTGACTTCAACATTGGAGACCCGACAGAGACGAAGCACCGGAGGAGCAGCCGTCGCTCTGAAAGTTACCGTCGCGTCCTCACGATGTGCAATTTTTCATTTCTCGACATTTCGAGAAAACGAATATAAAACCAAAACTTTCATCAAATTTGACGGGCCTTTCGAGAAATGCCCCAAGACATGGAACTCTGGTGGAAAACTACTGCATACATGTCAGACATGCTTGGGCGACTGGAAAAAAAACATGGCCTGTAACACCAGCCAACAAAATACAGGTATGAACTTACTCTAAATGCCTATTTGGTTGTGTCGAGGATCGGGTTGTTCAATTCGAGTGAAACGACCGTGTACTTAGAATCGCAAAGATGCCTCCCAGTGCCATCTTCAGCTGCTCGTGAACCCCAAAACCCTTAACCCCGTTCGTTTCATGCGCCATACCGCTATGTGGCGCCGTATTGGCGAAGCCATAGCCGTGGAGTCGTGGCGTCGCAAATCAAAAACGACCGAGCGGCCACAATATGGATATGATGCAACCACTTTCTGCTATAGGAGCAATCACGGTTGCGTTGATTTCACCTGAGGGACCATCTGAACGCTGGGGACAAATTGGTAATAATTATCTCGACATGGATACTTTCCGAAAAATCCAGAATCAATAATTTGATTATGCATTTTGAGAAACATATATGTCACATATATGATTGATTTGATTTGAGCTCTGTTATCGCCGTTAAAATGCGCTCGGAGCGGGCATGCCTCGGCCCCGTCTGACCGGCCTGCAAAAAGGTACCGGCGGCTACGGCTGGAAACACTACCTCTACCACTAGCTATGCCAGCGATTCTTCATCGCATTGTTTCATGGCACGTCGCCTCTCTTGTGAGCCACCGTCCGCTCGACCACTCCTTGAGATCGTCGTCGGCCGCTGCCAGTTCACTCACAGCCACGGCTTGCTGAGTCACGTACGGCTTATCCTTCCCACGCATGCGCAGGAGGACTTCGTCGAGTCGTTCAAGGAATACCGCAGCCTTGAGAGCCCAGACAACCGCACGGCGTGACCACTGGCTTGAATCAAGCAGCCGGCAGCCCGTCGGAGAGGGAACACGCCACTCACCAACACAACGTCGAAACATCCTCCATCTTCCCGTGAAACCACAAAGGGAAAAGCCGGGAAGTGTCGAACACGAAGCGTAGCGGAAGGAAGCGGCTCCTGAACCGGGAGTGCTGGTCTCCCGTCTTCCTCGTCATCACGTTCGCGTCCTCGCTCTGATCCATCAGGCCGCGCATGCCGAAGATCTCGCGTCGATCTACCGCCGCCATGGACTTCCTGCGGGGCGATCTTCACCGCTTCGGTCGTGAGCGGTCGCCCCGTAGGGCGACTCTTCGCTGGGCCGCTTGCGCTCGACTTGGAAAATTTGGAAGTCTCTATATGTCACATATATGTGCGCACATATAATATGTTCGCGCGGCCCGTTTGTTGGCATAAAAAACGTTACCGGCTGCCAGTTACTTGGCCCGGGGTGGTTGCCATGCCAACAGCACTCGCAAGGGAGAACGAGGACACAGATGCGCTGTCAGTGCGAGACACGGGACGATAGAGAAAGACGCGGGAGATGAGGACCATCATTTCCCCACCAACACCGGTCAAGAAGCCCGCGTTGTCGCGCAAACTGCCGTGATCAGCCTCGCTGTATCGTAGCTGAAGACTCGAAGCCGCAGTCGGGACGGTGTCGGCGCTGGCATGTCATCGGCAGTCGAGACGGCCTGCGAGTGCTGATCATGGCGGCAGATGCGATGGGGACACTGACACGTGATGTGAAGACTATAGCAGACAACTCCACCCTGCAGCTCCAGGCAGTGCTGAGGAAGCTACACGGAGATCGCGTTCACTGAGCACTCGGCGATGCCGAACGCGAGCACCGTGCGCCAGGAGCCCTTGGGCATGAATGCATTGTCCCACTGCTTCCAGTCGTACTTCTCGTGGATCCTATTCGAGACGATCGACTCGGTCTCACCCGCAATCGACATGGAATGAGGGAACGACTCGTTCTCGCGTTTCGAACGAGCAGAAGAACACGCACGCGGAAGCAAAGGTTCTCTAACTCATTTCGGAGAATTTTGCGATAAAGGCACAAACTAGACGTGATTCTCGGTACGTAAGAGTTTCCACATACGCAATTTCAACTCCACAGCTTGGACTTGTTGACTTGAGCGGCTTCCCGGACGCTTCTATAAACTTGGTCACGGTTGTGTTGGGCTGAGCCTAGAGTCGACGTCTGCTGGGTCGGTTCGGAAGGGTACAACAGCGAATACTCGTTTCTGAAGCTGCTCGGACTCGCTGCTCCCTCAGCGGCTGTTGCAACTGGATTGACTCTGTTTCGCTTCAACAGTACGTTTTTCAAGCTCACCCTGGCGGTGTGCTGATCGGGTTCACGGACAACGTCGAGCGCGTCGCCTTTAGTGACGAGTTCATCGTCCTCTTCGTCACTGGCAGACTCGGGGCCGCTCTCATCATCAGTCTCCTCCGGACCTTCCTCCTTTGCATCTGTTGGCGAGCCAGAATAGTGGGTCGTTGCCAGCCTTGATGAATTGTTCGATGGCTTGTTGTTATCCCCTTGTTCCACGGGAGCCGGCTTCGTGGTAGGTTGCGCTGCTGCCCAAAGCCTCTTTGCCCAATCGGCTCGTTCCTGTCGCACGTATTGTCGCTTCTTCTCGTTTGTGACTCCCACGATGTCGAGAGTCGAAGAGATGAGAGCAGTCTTAATTTCGCGGTCCAGAGGGGAGTCACCTGCGAAGCTTGGCGCGTGGTTGACCTCGAAAAGCCAGGCTTTGCCAGCCGCATCGAGCATGACATCAAAACCCAGGATCTCGAAGCACTTGGGGCCCCACTGGGCTTCGGCAGCACCGTTCGATCCGAAATAGCTTCGGTATGACGACTGGAGCTTCGGCTCAATGCACAGCAGTGTCTTGACCACGATATCACAGATTTGACTCCACACGTCAGCGCTCGAGCACCGTCCCGACTCGTCGAGGTACTGCATCACGGACGCCATGCTTCGCTTGCTGGCCTGGTTCTCGCCACTCCCACTCTTCGCTTGCTGGAAATCCTTACTGTTCTTGTTGATTGCATAGCTAAGATGGGAGAGACGGCGTCAGCAATGCGTGAGAGGGCAGTAAACTCGGCGGTGGATTCCTCGCGCACTCACTTGGTAAGATGCATGCGCTTCTTGCTCAGGTTCTTCTTTGTCGGTTTCTGGAACGGGGTCGTGCAGAAGCGCGCAAGTCCGTTGCGGAAAATGTAGATCTTGAGCGGGTTCACGCTGTATACGAGCACGTAGATGCGTAGGTCGAACTTGAGCCCGTCGATAAGCAGCGGATTGTCGATGTACCTGGAGGTGCACGGCTCCACATCAGCGTCTATGTCTCCTCGCTCCGATACTCATCGGTAGAAACCCTCACCGCTGGACGACACAACGCTCATTGGCCGGGAGTTTGGAAAAGGACTGAATGAGCGAGATACCCTTGCCTTGGCACAGCGTGCGCGGCTTGACAATGTACGTGGCGTTCTTCGGACCGTTCTCCATCGCGGACTGGAGGTCGACACTCTCCGCAGGGATGAGAAACGTGCGCGGAAAGAACTCAAACTCGCTCGGCAGCACCTTGTAGATCGCATTGCTACTCGCGAGATACGGAGTCATCTCCACACAGTGAGCCAACCGACAACCAAATCAAACAGCACACAGCAGCAGTACGCACAGATTGTTGGCGAGAAAATCCTTGCGGCAGATCTCCTCCATGGACGGGAAATGGTTCACCTTCTGGAACGGCGAGAGCCGCGGCAGATCGCGCAGCAGGTCGCCGCGGTCGCTCCACCAAATGTCCCATTTGCTCGGCAGCAGCGCGGCGCCGCCAGATTCGTTTGCGCCGGGTTTCTTGACCAGGCGGAAGTCACGCTCGCGCAGGCACTTGCGGATGATCGCGTACCGACAGGACGAGATGTCAACTGTGACGCGGCACTTGCGTCGCTGGCGTTTCGGTGCCGCCGCGGGCTCTGCCTCTCCTGCCAGCACAGTTGGCGTCTCCTTGGCAGGAGACCGTCGCACCGCGTTCGTCGTGGCACCGCCACCGCCGCTGGCCGCACGCGAATTGCGGCGCCGCAGTGCCACGGTCGGCGCTGCCGCTGCCACAGCTGGCAGTGGCGGCCCCGGTTTGACTGCCACGGCCGCCATCTTGCCGCTGGCGCTTGCGCGGCGCGTCGCAGTCGCCATTTCTACCCCAGCGAACCAGCGAAACGTTTCCGCTCAAACATGACTCGGTGGACCTCTTCGCCCAGGGGCAACTATACAGATGGTATACATATCATCCGGATACACCTCTTCGCGCCCAGTTCAGCTGCCGGATAACCCGACACATCGAAGAGCTCACTTGCTTTTTTTTTCGAGATCCCCGAAGCGTCATTTTCCAATTTCCAGAACCACACCAACGACGATGGTGCTAATCCACGTGAAGCGCGGCGACAAGAACGAGTTTCTGTACGAGACGACCGTGGACACGTCCAACGACACGCTCGCGCGCGCGCTCTGCCGCATCAACAACACGCGGCTGCGGCTCCAGGCGCTGGCGGACGCGCTGCCGGCGCTCGCCAAGCACGGCGTGGCCAAGCCGCCCAACGAGCAGGGGCTGGACCAGTACCAGGAGGACAACCAGACCAAGCAACGCGGCGAGTACTACGAACCGGACCCGCTCGGCATGCGCACGGGTGAGGGCGTGGGCCCGCAGCTCACGAGCGTGCTCGCGCAGGTCGCCGAGGACACCAAGCAGTGCCTCAATAGCCAACTCCAGATCGCCCAGAAAGTCGCGATGACGCAGGAGATGCTGGACGAGAAGCTCATGAACATCCGCGGCGCGACGATGATGGCGTTCCCGATGGGTCTGCCGGCGCACGACCCGATCCGGTCGCTGCTGGACGCGCAGGACGTCGAGGACGCGCTCGCCGAAAGCTCGGCCGTGCTGGAGGCCACACCGGAGGACACCACCGAGGTGTGGTGGGCAGGTAAGCAGTTCTTCCGCGACCAGCTCGTGCGCGACCTCGTGGGCAAGAACGAGAAGACCAAGATCGTGGTCAAGCTCCAGAAAAAGGGGGCCGGCATGCCCGCGCGCGAGGCGGCCGTGAGCGAAGACGAGCGCAAGGCCATGATGGCGTTCTACTTCAAGAAGCAGGAGGAGCTCAAGAAGCTCGCGGACGACGACGCCGAGGACTACATGGCGTCCTCGTGGGCCGACCCGAAGCAGCTCAAGAACTCACTGCGGGGAACAAACAACATCCGACCGTTCTAACCATTTCGTAATTTGTGCGGGTATCCCTCGTGCAGGCGAGGTAAAAGAAGACAATCATATACTTTCTAAAAATCGTCGTCCAAGTCCCCTGTAGTGCTTCTTTCTGGTATGCACAGCGAGGGCGTCGAGGCATCGACCGATGGCTCGTCCCTTGTAGCCTGTAGAGCCGTTTCTTTTGTTGGAGAGGACGCTGCGTCCGAGTGTTTTTTCTTCGAGTGGCGCTTCTTCTTCTTGTGTCTATCGCTCTTTTTGCTCGGAGAGTCCGACGCTCGAGAGATCACAGGATCCAATGTCTCACAACCTAGTGGCCCGTCAAAACTTTCATCAGGTTGGAAGCTCAATTCTTCGTTTGAATTGGGGACGGATTGGGCAGGAGACTCAGTGCAATTGGCGTTCCCATTGACAGCGTTCTCCTCATCTTCATCTTCGTTTTCTTCGGTCGGCGACGCCGCCAGTGCTCCTAAGTTGGACAGTGATTTGGCTTTCGTCTTGGTCTCGGTGGCAAAGCCTGTGGGCCGTCGATTGTGCGCTTTACGACCGGTCGTCGACTTGGACCGGCTGGTCACGGGCTTCCGCGGCACCAGTGGCACGAGATCTAGCGCCTCCTCTTCCTTCGCTTCCGCCTCGAGGGCATCCTCGGCTTCTCGCTTTGCGTGATCGCCAACGGTTTGGGTTTCTTCCATCCCGGTGGCCGATTCTGGAAGCACAACCCCCTCTGCCTCCTTCGTGGTCTCGCTGGTGCTTGTGACTGATTCCACTAATTCCTCTGTGGGTATCAGCGCAAGAGGAATTGAACTTATCAGCGGCACTGATGGAACGAGACTCGCTGGCCGCTCATCTTCGAGTACTGAGGACGAGCTATTCGTTTCGGAGGCGACCGCGTCCTGGACTTTGACTGAGGAGGAGCTATTCGTTTCAGAGGCGACAGCGTCTTGTCCTTCGACAGCGTCGGATGGGTCGAAGTATTTTGATGTCGGTTGGCTGGGCTTGCCGCCTTCATCCACCAGCGGATCGGGCTGTTGCAATTCTTCTGGCGTGATGGACTCATTGTGTTCAGCGGGGTCTTCTCCAATCGGTTGCGCTTCCTCACTCGGTGTCACTGCAAGCTCGTCACTTTCGGCAGCTCTTTCCGGCTCTGCGGCGTCGCTGATGACCACTGGGGTCTCATCCTTGCCCTTGACAATGGCCGGTTCGTCCTCAGTCTTCCCAGTCTTCGTGCTAACATTCGCGTTCGTTCTCTTGGCGTGCTCCTGCTGCCAGAGCTCGACCAGGTCATCTCGTTTGTCTCGCTTGATCACATCTAGCGCCGACGTCGCGCCGCGGTCCGCGAGCGTGGCGTCCGCACCACAGAGGATCAACAGCTTGACGACCTCGAACTGCTTCTTGCGGACGGCCATGAGCACAGCGCACTCTTGGCGCGTCGAGCTCGTCGCGTTCACGAACGCCGCGTCGCTCTCCCAACCAAGCTCGCGTAGCATGAACTCAGCGGCGGCGGCGAGGCCATGGACCGCGCAAAAGTGGAGTGGCGTAAAGCCGTGGACGTTCGCGCGCTTCCACACGGCGCGGTCCTCGCGCAATAGCCGTAGCAGCGCAAGTGCACAGTTCTCTTTCGCGGCCTCGCACGCGAGCAGCAGCGCGTGGTTCTCGTTGGCGTCCATCTCGCGGATGTCGGCGCCGTGCTCCACCAAAAGCTGCGCGACCGCCGCGTGGCCGTACTTGGCCGCCACGAGCAGCGGGAACTGGAATACGCTTCGACCGCCACTGCCGCTGTCGCCCGACTTGCTGCCGCCTGAGGAGAGCGGTGCCACGCCGTGGTTCACGTCCGCGCCGTGCTCGAGCAGCAGCCGCACGACCGCCTCATGGCCGTTCATGCTCGCGGCTAAAAGCGGGCTCGCGCGCACGTTCACGTCGGCCGCCGAGTTGTACACGACGCCGACCTGCGCGTCAATCGAGAGCCGCGGTGATTCGTCTCCCGCAGTCTTCACATCGCTGGCTTGTTGGTGGCGCTGGAGGATGAGCTGCGTCGCGACCGTCATGCCCTCGAGGCTCGCGAGCAGCAGCGCCGAGACGCCCTTCTCGTTCACGAGGTGCACGTCGGCGCCCTGCGCCAAGAGCCACAGCGCGATGGGCTCGTGGCAGTACTGGCACGCGTAGATGAGCGGCGTGCTGTCCCACATGCCGCGGATGTTGACCAGGGCCCAGCGCTTGCTGACCGCGAGCTCGACCACGCGCTCGACGAGCCGCTGGTCACCGTTCTTCACGGCCTTGAGCAGCTGTGTCGAGAGCTCCTCCAGGCCGAGCTGGCGGAGACTGAGGCTCTTGTTGGCCGCGAGGAGCTGCACGCTGGGCCCACTACTCGTGATCGACGTGGTGGTGGGCGTCGTCGTGGTAGGCTCCTTGGACGGCTTGACGGCCTCCATGGTCGGCGTGCTGCGCGGCGTCTTGGTTGCCGTCGGTGGACTGGCGGCTGATGTGGAGGCGGAAGGCGCCGCCACCGCGGGCGCCGTCTTGTTCCGCTTCTTGGTGATGCCGCCGGGCCATCCGGTGCCGCTGCGGCGAACGCGGGGAGTTCCACTCGCCCCTTCACCGGAGGCTGCTGCGGCGGAGGAGACGACCGCGAGCGGCTGCGCTGCCACTTTCGACTCGGCGGACCCCATCGCTCGATGGCCAGCGCTCGATGCGCGTTAAATCGTACGAGGACAAGCGCCAGGCTACCAGTATCGCGAGGCTTTGATGCGCGACGGCTGCTGGCGCTCTCTCCTGTGCGTTTTAATAGCGCATTCTCGTAGCGGCACGTATCGTTGGGCGGCAACTCCACTCACGTTCATGACGGAGCTCGATAGAAATAGACGCCAGTCCCTCACTGGCGTTCGGCGCGTCTCGATACAAGAACAGACGAAAGTGGTGGAAAGGGAGATGAAAGGTGGAAAGGATGTAGATCAAGTGATATCCCTCGCGCAGGCAGGCCTGCGCCGCGCGGAGGATTGCGCTTATAGAGGCAGCCTGCATGAGCCAGGTGAGTCTAACCGAAACTATCGAGGGCGGTGCGATCAGCCGAGCTTGAACGACGACGCGCCGCCCGGCGGGCCGTACATGCGGCGCGTGCGACGCTGGTTGTCACCTTCGTTGGCGCCGCCCGAGCCCGAGAGGCAGTCGGCCATGTTGTTGTTGCTGCTGCCGTGGCGCGCGAGCGTCGGCTGGTGCTGAGAGACCACGAGCAGCGCGTCGCGCGGCACCGCGCCGGGCGGCGCCGTCACGCGCTCGCGCTCGAACTGGGACGACGTCGGCTTGGCGTAGAACGAGTCCTTGTCCACGATCGGGTTGTGCTCGGGCGTCTGGCTCTTGAAGCGGCGCGTCTTGCGCTCGTCCATGAACGACGAGGACGCGGTGTTGTCGCCAAAGATGAGCGAGCCCATGGTCGAGCCGCCGCCGGGCGGCTTGACGCACCGCGTGCTCGAGCGGTCGCCGAGGTGGTTGTTGTTGTTCTGCGTCGGCGCCGGGCCGAATCGACTGCTCATGGTGCGTGTGGGTCTGGAGTTGAGACTGGGTGGGGAGAGTGCAAGTTGGCGAGTGCTCGAGAACGAACAAGGCGGGCGGCGCTCGCGGGGGCCATCCTGCTCCTCGCAATCACGACTCGCGCTCGCCACGCGGAACAGTCTATTTGGAGCGGAGCTCACCGGCGTGGCAAGGCTTCAGCAAGCGAGGAGGAAGAGGTTTTTCCTTGCTGTGGTGGATCCGAGCGGGAGACTGGGTTCTGGCCGGAGCAGGAGCCGCATCACCAGGAGCGCCAGCCTGCAGCGCTAATGTATTAATACGCGTTGCATAGAGCGGAAGCTCGCTGAAACCACACGCTTGAAGGCCCGCGATCCAGATCCGCTTTCAAAATTCTGGTTCTGGTAGGTACACCTCGTCATGCGATGTGTGATGATGACCCGACACCTCCGACTGAGCGTGGACACGTTACTCCCAGCTCGACAGGATACGTGTGAAATCTTCATCACCGTCTCGAGTTCCGCGATCGCGATCGTCTGCGACGGTCCTCATATCTGGTACCGGTATCACCGTTGCCTCTGCTCCTGCGATCGTCACTTGAACGATGGGCAGACCGTCGCTCCCGACGATGGTCGACATGCTGACGTGATGACCGATCCCGACTGCGACTTCGAGTGCGACTTCGACTACGGCTACGGCGGGGCCGGTCATGGCGGTCTGAGCGACTTTGAGGACTTCTTGACCGGCGTCGGTGTTGGTCGCCGTGGTCCTTGCGGCCGTTCCTGTCCCGCGACTCTCTCTTTCGCCCCATGTCCCGCACTAGCAGAGCGTCCGTGTACTCGGTCCACCTATGTTCCGGCGTACGGTCCCTAGTGGGATGGTTGACACCTGTGGTACCGTTTGACGTCGCTTGCGTTTCCGCTGCTGGAATCATTACGAGCTCTCGACCCGTCGATTCGCTCAGTTGCGCCATCGAATTGGCCAGGATCTCGCGAACCATGCCATAAGGACCAGCGCGCGTGGACTTGGCGCGATACGTTGGACGCCGTCGCTTGGTTGTTGGTGCTCGCTCGCTCGTTTTCGACTGCGTCGTGTGAGATGTCTCGACGTGCGGTTGAGCCTTCCTACTTGCCGGCTGATCCACCACCTACCCAAGAGATGGGTTCTGTTAGGATAACCCCCCTCCCAGCTCACTTTGTTGCTCCATACGACGCACCATATCCGAAGCACCTGGCAGTGCCACGGCAGGGAGCACGTGGATTCCGATCTCAATCACCACAAACTTCCACAGGGCGAGCACAAACGACTACAGAGAGAGCACCGTACGATGAGTTTACAACAAAAATGCCCAGACCGTCCGTGGCAGATCGCCTCCATACCTTCACTTCACTCCCACCAAGAAACTCGTCCAACTCGAGTGCGATCAGATCGGGATGACAGAACTCCGGATGGTCGAGAAGACCCAGCACGTACTCCACAAGCTCCGAGTCCACGTCGCCGTCGGCCCCGTCTGCCTCCTGGCGCCGTGCAAGCTCGGCCTTGATCCACCGCTCGAGCTTGGGCTTAAGGAGTTCACTAAGCTCGCTATCATCGCCGAGTGGTAGCCGCGCGAACGCGCGTGGGACGCGCCGCCACGGCTGCACGACCGCGTATAGCGCCGCAGCGTGGGTCGCAAGCGCCTTGACGGCGACGGCGACCTGAGCCACATCGTATGCTGCCAGCCCCGCAGTGCCATCAACTGTGGCAGTGCGCTCTGATTCTACGAGGCTGTCGTCGTCCACAACATCGCCGTGGTCGTCTTGTGGTGTGTGCTCGCTCTCGTTGTGCGGTGCTGCTGCCGTGTCGTTCTGATAGAAAAACTAGGGCGGTAGAGAGTGAGACTCACAGCTCGCATTCCTCTGCGCATGAACCGCGAACTGATTCTTACCTTGTGGGAGCTGTGCGCCTCGTAGTGTCGGAGGCCGTGGCATTTGCGCTGCATTCGTATTGGAGGCACGGTGTGAGAGAAGCACGGCACTGAAATGAGACGGTGATCGTTGGCTCACCGTGTGTGCGTCGAGCGACGCGGGTGGCACGAAATGGCGCGGCTGACAACCACAGTCCACGAGCGCGAGCGCTGGCGCCACGCGCAGCTGCGTGGCCGCCAAAAAGCTGTCGATATCGCGCCGCAGCGCGCGCGCATACGCGACAAACTCGGCCATTCCGTGTCAAGGAAATGAAGAATCGAGGAGCTCCAAAGTCTCCAATACCAAACTAAGCTAGAACATCACTCTTAAATTAGGCCATTCTGAGTGGTCCTGAGCCAAACCAGACTAGACTAACGCATCTGACAACTTCAACTGGAGCAGATCGTTGGCGTCGGCACTGGCGGCGATGGAGCCGGCGGGGGCCGACTTCGGCGTGGCGTCGGGACCCGTGCCATTGCTGGTGGAGCTCGTCGTGGAGAGCATCGTGCCGTTGGCGCTGCGCGGAGTCTGCGACGTGGCGCTCGTTCGCGACGACGACCGCAGCCGTTCGGCGTCCTCAAACGACGTCTCCAGCAGCTCCTTGCGCTTCTCGGCGACACGCTTCGCGCGGATCTTGCTCATAATGTCATCGACGTCGCCGTCCTTGAGCGACGCGAAACTTGTGTTCTTCTTTTTGTTCTTGAGCATCTCGAGACGCTTCTTCGTTTCTTCCTCACGGCGAATGCGGCGCTCTTCGGTGATGCGGCGGCGTTCGTTGTCGCGGTCAGCGGTTTGGAGGAGCTTCGCGAACGAGTAGAAGATCGAGAAGAACGCATCCGGACCGCAGTCCGGGCTGGCTGGGTCTTCACCGTAAAACGAGACGGTTTCCTCAAAGCTCCGCATCACGGCGTCCAGCTCCAACTGAATCCGCTCAGACGTCAACTTCGCACGTTCGGCAAACGGCCGGATCGCTTCTTGGAAGCAATCCTTGATACCTGGCTCATCACCGCTTTCTTTTCCTTCCTCTTTCTCTTTGCTTTCACTTTCTTGCGTGCGATCCGCCTGCTTTTCGCCTGACTCCTCAGTGTCTTTATGCACAAGCTTTGTGTGCTCATCCAGCTCGTCGCAAATAAGCGTCGCGGCCTTCCGCACCGCCGACTCACCTGCTTTCAACACCTGCGTCGTGACACGACTTGCGCTTTCAATCGATGGAAGTTCTTCGTCAAAGTTCAGGATTGCAGGATCCTTCGACCGCAAAAGCTGGGCGACGTAGTTGAGCAAGGTAATCGAGTTGTCGCTTGCCTTCACCTGGTTGAGCTTCAGCAGAATGCTCAGTCGGAAGCCTTTGGCACCACCTCGTGCTGTACCGTCATTTAGCGCGTTGCCTAAGGTCAACACGACCTTGAAGATCTCGCGCAGCCGCCCACATTGCTTCAGCTCCGTACACGCGTTGCGAACCGACTCCACTAAGCGCGTTTGCTCTTCAACATACGAGTCGAACTGCCACGTTGCGTGAATCGCCTGCAGGCGCGTCGAGATGCGTGGAACGTCGAGCAGCACACGGAAGTATTGCTCAGCATCACCGAGCAGTTTCGGATTACCACTGTATGCCTTGACCGCCTCAAGCTCAGCGTCCTCCGGAGCAAACTGGATAAGCGCAGAGAGTTTCTCGCTGGAGAGAATCTCCTTGTCTACCTCCAGGATGGCATTCTTGATCTTCTCGTACGGGAGACGGAATCGCGCAAGCATGATGCCAATGTTGTTGGCGCGCTTCACATCAATCAGCGCGACGCGCGTCGGCGCGCGCTTCTTGACCGCCGCTTTCTTAGTCTCCTCCTTTGCCTTCGGGGGCTTGTTCACGAAAATGTCAGCGAGCTGATCGACGTACTTGTCCAGGACACGATCCTTCTTTACGGGCTTGGCAAACAGAGAGGCCACGGGATTCGCGGAGGGCGAGACCTCCGGTTCGGCAAACTCTTCCCAAATCGTTCCGGACGTCGCAGTCTCCTGGACAGTGTCCCAGTACAAGTTACGAAGCTTTGGCTTGGGCGGAGGCGGCGGGAGCGCGGGCTTTTTCGTGTTCGTAGAGTCGCTCTCCGGCGCTGTTTCTGGAATCATCGCGTCGGGTGTGTCCAGCAGCTTCGCATCCAGTCCTTCTGCCGCCATCTTGAGCTCCATTTGCGGTCGCGGCATGCCCATGTTCAACAGCTTGAAGTACTTGGCGTACAATGGATGCTCGGACACTTTGACCTCCCGAACAGGAGCCGTGCTCTTGATCTCCTTCCCGTCGGCGTCGACCAGTGCATCCGGAGTTTCTAGGAGCTTTGGATCGAGACCCTCGGCGCTCGCCTTGAGCTTCACGTGGTCAAGGGGCATGCCCATCTTCAGCAGCCTGAAAAACTTCGTAAACTTCTCGTGCTCGGATACCGGAGTCCCCTTGACTGGTTCCTTGATTTCCTTTCCGTCGACGTCCAGAGGCATATCCGGCGAATCCAGAATCAAGGGATCTAGACCTTCCGACAAGACCTTGAGCTTGACATGATCGATTGGCATCCCCATCTTGAGCAGCTTGAAGAATTTCACATACTTCTCGTGCTCTTTTGCAGGGACACCTGGCTCCTTCTCTGCCGCGATTTCCTTGCCTTCAGGATCAAGAAGCTTATCAGGGGTGTCGAGCATATCAGGAAGTAGGCCTTCTGACGAGGCCTTGAGCTTGATCTGTTCCAGCGGCATACCCATCTTAAGTAGCCTGAAAAACTTCGCATACTTCTCGTGGTCTTTCGCAGGAACACCAACAATGACAGAGGCACTACCAGTGAACTTCGTTCCGTCTTCGTTGAGAAGCTCGTCCGGTGTATCCAGCAGGGAAGCATCTAATCCCTCTGCAGAGGCCTTCAGCTTGATCTGTTCGAGCGGCATGCCCATATTCATCAGCTTGAAGAACTTGATGAACTTTTCGTGGTCTTTCACAGGAATTCCTTTCTTAGGAGGAACGAAGACGTTGCCCTTCTCGTCCAGCAGCGCGTCAGGCGTGTCCAGCAGCGAGCTATCAACTCCATCAGCTGACGCCTTCAGCTTGATATGGTCCAGCGGCATCCCCATCTTCATCAGCTTGAAATACTTCGCAAACTTCTCATGCTCGCGAACTGGAATACCCGCAAACTCCACCTTGGGTTCTTTCCACTCGTTGCCCTCGTCATCCAGAAGCATGTGAGGCGTCTCGAGAATCAGTTCGTTGAGACCATCTGCCTTCATCTTGAGCTGCACATGAGGCACGGGCATTCCCATCTTCAGCAGTTTGAAGTACTTCGCGTATTTCTCATGTTGATCTGCACGGATTCCCGCCGGCTCCTCCTCCTTCCCAGTCGAGATGATCAAATCAGGGGTCTCGAGGATGCTAATATCGAACGATGTGACCTCGCTCTGCATCTTCAGCTGCACTTGTCCAAGAGGCATCCCCATCTTGAGCAGCTTGAAGTACTTCATCAACTCGGGGTGGTCGCGAGCCGAAACACGCTCGGGAAGATCTTCATCGTCAGTTTCATCGGCAGTGTCGGGATCACTCAGCAAGAGATCCTCGGCAGACTCAGGCTTGCGATTTTCAATCACAATAATTGGACCAACATGGAAGCGGAAAGTTGGATCCTCATCCGCGCATTTTTGCAGAAATTCCGTGTACTTGTCGCGGAGACGTAGCACAGCTTTGCGGTCATCATAGCCCATTTCAAAGCTCCGGACCTCTTCCACGGGGGACAGAAGAGCGATCTGCTTCATCAACCGTTCAGCCAGGGCCCACATCTCCTTACCGATCACGCGGTCTCCTGGAATGAACAGAAGCTGTTGGAGAACCGAGAGCAAGCATGCCTGCAGTTCCGGATCGTTGGACACGCTCTGCCATAGTGACTTGAAGACACTCTCGGCGGACGACAAGTCGGTTTGCTCAAAGATCGTGTCTTTGCGGTCGTCTTCCATGAAGCGCTCGAACACTTCGATTTGCTTCTCCATGCTGTCGAGCTGACTGCGCAGTTGAGTCACGCTGCTGCTTATGGACGCCCTCGCATTACCCAGGACGCTATCGTCTGGGAGGGAAGGTATCGACTGTCGACTGCTCGAGACCGAATAACGATCAAAGTCGGTCGATGACGTGCGGTCGCGTTCGCGCGGGGACGAGGGCGCACTGCGACTCACAGACTGCCGCCGCTCGGGCCCAGAAGGGAAGCTCGCATGACGGAGACTCTCTTTAATCTGAGCCTCGACGGCAATGCCGAGTGATGCCGCTGCCGCAGAAGTAGAAGCTGCGTCCTCCTCGCTCGCAGTGAACTGTCCAGATTCTCGTCTCACAGGTGATGGCGGGGCTGTCTCAATTTTCGCTGCCGGAGCCGCATCGACTGGATTCGAGAAAGATGAAAATTTCTGCCGTTGCACTGCCTGGGACTTGGCTCGGATTTCTTCAAAATATGTCGCCATTTTGAGCGCGATGAAGTCGGAACGGATAGCTAAGCGGTCTTCCAGCCGGATCGCCTTGTTTACAATGATGTTGACAAAGCTGAGCACATCTTCCTTGAATCCGAGCGAATACCGAGTCGACTTGAGTGCGTCTCGCAGACAGCTGAAGCGTATACTTTCGCCTTTCGTATCCTTGTAGTGGTTGAACGCCTCAATGACTGCCTGGTGGCCGGCCGCGCTGTTGTAACATACGATACCGAGTAATTGCAGCGTATGCTTCTTGAGGTCCCCATTATCGGTGTGAAAACACAGCGCCACACGCTTGACCAGACCGGGAACGTTTGTGATTGCCTCGACACCGGCGGTGTGGTGCGTGATAGACCGCAAGATGCGAAGCACGACGTCGCACATCCTCGTTGCCTTCTCGAACTTGGAATTTTCGACCGGAAAAGGTGACGGGTCAGGTAGTTTCATCGTGAGGTAGTCCAGCCCAAACCGCGCGAGGAACGCCTCAACCCACTCGGACGAGCTGGTCGAGATCTTGTTCCGCAGTGCCTCGAGCTCTTTGAGGCCCTTGTTGTCCCAGTTCAGCTCGACCAGACTCTCCGCGACGCGCTTGGCATCCGCAATGCTCGACTGCACGTGATCCTCGTTCTCATTCTGTTGCGCGTACCATACGACGTGCCACTTGTTGTCGAGTGACTCGATGCGCACGAGCTCGTCCATGACGTCGTCGGGCACACCGCGCTTGACGAGCAGCTCGCGGTACATTTCATTCACGGTCCCGGGCGCCGGCATCGGCCCCTTCTCTTTCGCCTTGGGCGCAGCGCCGCCAGTCGGAATCTTATTCGCGAAAAAGCCGCGAAAGTACTGCAACTTCTCGTTGAACGTGCCCGTGTCGGGACTGGCGTTGATCACGGACGACCGAAAAAAGCTCGACCGTCGCGGGCGTCCGCCGCTGTCGTCATACGCATCTCCAGACGAAGTGGCTGCCGATGAGGCCTGTTCGCGCCGGAATTCGAGCTTGAGCGGCCACGCGTCGGGCTGCTGCTGGAGCTGCATCGCGTGCTTGACGATCTGCTCGAACGGCATGTCGTCGATGTACGTCTGGTGGATGATCTGCAAGATGTCGCCGATGCGTACGCGGCCCGTCTCCTCCACGAAGCCCTTGCGGCCGTGCTGTACAGGCCGGAAGCCTTTCACCACAGCACCACGTTGCGGGCGGTCGCGCTCGACGTGGCGCGCGCGCAGGTCGAGCCCGAGCGGCCCTACGGCCGGCACTTCCACCGAAAACACGAGCGGCCGGTCGGCCGCGCGCGGGTCGCTGCCGAAGAACGAGTTGCGCAGCCCCGCGATGGCGCTCGAGCTGCCGCCGCCCTCCGAGAGCCGCGCGGCCATCGACGACGTCGAGGCAGCCCGTTCGGTCGTCGCCGTGCCATTGTTGCCGTTGCTGGCACCTGCCGCCGCGTCGGGGCCGCTGCTTCCGCTGATAGAGCCGCGTCGCCGCCACATACCAACGCCACAGTCAATGCCCTCTTCTTCTTCTTATTCGCGCCGGGTGCGTGTCTTGTTTCGTCGTCGGTTGCCCCTGGCGCTGGCCGATAATGGCACGCCGTGTGGCCAGTTCTTCTTTTTCGCGGTCGGCGCCGTGTACTGGGATTGGGTACTGGCTGCTGCGCGCCAGTTTCTTCGCGCTCTCTGGGTATCGGTGGGTTGTCGCGTCTCCACTGCTTCCACACACAGAAGCAGACGCAGATGCACACAGCACACACGTCGGGCTGGGGCGGCGCGAGACGTCTTTCCCTCCCTCCCCCCGCGAGGTTTCCTTCGCGAGCCTCAGTCGGTTCAATTGAAATGACGGCGCGGACGTGGGAAGGGAAACGGTACCGTGTACCCGTTTCCTTCGTGTTCGACATAGTGTGGTCCACACTATAGACGGAAAGATTACGCCTGGTTTCGGCTTCACTTCAACACGAGACATGAGCGCATCCCCTTTTCTCCGTTGGCGACTTGGCCAAGAGCTCACACACACCCTCACTCGCGGATCCGCCTTCTCCTGCGCACGCCCACAGCATGTGCTTCTTTCTGTGCTCGGGCGACCCCGTGGAGGGTGACAAGCGCCAGGACAATGTGAACGGCTTCGCGGTGTCGATGATGGAGGCGCCGGGCGCTGATCCGCTCTGTATGTGGAGATCGTGGTGGACAGCGACTACTGGGAAAGATACGGGGTCATGACGGATTCGTGTGTGTTGTGCAGGCTGCCTGGCGTCGTGCTTTTGCCCGTGCTGCGCGCAGATCTACATCCGGCGCAAGGCGCTCCACTTCGACATGAGCAAGTACACATGCTGCCAGGGCTACATGGACGGCTTCGTGCCGTGCCTGACCGCGGGTCAATGCGGCGAGGCGTCGTGCCCGAATCTCTGTCTCTGTGTCGAGGTGGGTGCCGCTGTAAGCACCAGTCACTATCAGAGAAAGGGAGACTAACTGCCTGTGGTGTTCATGCTTTAGGCATTCGCGTGCAACGGCTGCGCCGTCTCGGCCACGCGCCTCATGGTGATGGATCGCCACCGCCTCCAGCCGGACCAGTGGGACAACCGCATCATCGCACGTTTCGACCTAGTGGTGTTAAACGCAACTTACGGGTTTCGTGGACTAACCGTACCCAACTTTTTTGCCCGCAGCGCTTCAACAACTGCATCCAGGTCGCCGCGGTCGTCTGCCAGTGCCTGGCCGTGTGTGTCCCGGCGGCGCAGGACATCGCCGAGTCCTTGCAGTGCATCGCGCAGTGCACCTACGCATCGACGCAGGGCTGCATGACCGTACGTATAATACGTACCTATGCCTCCTGCCCTAGCTGGACCTTACCATACTACCTACTCCTCCCCACCCCCACAGGCGCAAATCAACGTGGAGCTCAACAAGCGCGAGGACTTCGCGCCCATGACCTACAACGACATGGAGCGTGGCTGAAGCTGTCGCACTGGCGTCTCATATTGTTCGTTTGACAAAACGTGACTATGGTCGTATATTTTTCGCGTGTACAGTTCTTGTCCCAAATATAAAACCTTGTTAGCTGACCACTGAGTAATAAAACCTTAGCGCCCATGTAACCATGGCGGAGTGTGCCCTGTTGGCCACGGCAACCAAAGCGCGCCACCAAAGGTAGCCCGCCCACTTCCCCCGCTCCGCTCGCCGTTCATGGAGACCGACGCCGCCGCCGCCGCCGCTGCGACCGTGCAGGGCAAGGTCACCGGCATCATCGTGCCGCCGCCCGACATCCGCGCGATTGTGGACAAGACGGCGCAGTTCGTCGCGCGCAGCGGCCGCAGCTTCGAGCGCAAGATCGCGACCGAGACCACGTCCGCGCGCTTCGCATTCCTGAACGAGAGCGACCCGTACCACGCCTACTATGAGAGCAAGATCAACGAGTTCGTGGAGCTCGCCAAGGCGCCGCCGGCGCCGACTCCCGCTGCCGCACCAGAGCAGCCCGTTAAAACAGTCGAGCAGACGCCCACGACAGAACCGACTGCGCCGGCCGCGGCACCGGAGGCGCCTGAGCCTGAGGCGATCGGCGACGTGGTCGTGGAGAAGAAAGCCGTGGAGGCCGTGACGGCGAAAGCAGCGAAGAAGATCCGCGAGAACGCGCTCATGCCGCCCGACGAGGAGAAGTTCAAGATCAAGCACCCGCACTTGAGCGCACTGGACCAGGAGATCATGTACGTGACGGCGCAGTACACGGCGCTGAGCGGCAAGACGTTCCTCGCAGGTCTCGCCACGCGTGAGCAGCGTAACCCTCAGTTCGATTTCCTCAAGCCGACACACGCGCTGTTTGCGTACTTTACTGCGCTCGTTGAGAGCTACGCCATGGTACTGGGAAAAAGCGAGGAGCAGATGAAGAGGATAGAGGACGGCATGGATCGTATGAAGGTGCTGGATCGATGTGTACACAAGCTGGAGTGGGCGCGGCAAGAACAGGAGCAGAAAGACCGCGAGGCCGCCGAAAACGACGCGGAACACCAGGCGCTCTCCCAAATTGACTGGCACGACTTCATTGTCGTTGAGACAATCACGTTCAACGACGATGAAGAGGCTGCGGCGTTGGCTGCTGCGCAAGCTAACGAGAGCAAGCAGTCTGACGATGAAGACATGGACATGGGCGACGAAAGTGACGACGAAAGTTCAAAGCCTCAAATCAAGGTCGTACAGGACTACATTCCACTGGCGTCACAGCCTGCGGCAGCTAATGCTCAGTCACTGCTTACGGTGGATGGCAAGGCAGTATCGTCAGCGGACGCCAACGAGCACATGCGAATTCTCTTGATGAACCCCAAGTGGCGTGAGGAGACACAGCGCCATCTTGAGAAGCAAAAGGAGAGCTCTTATGCAGCTGGTGCTGCCATTGCTGACTCTCTCAAGCGCTTCGCGACGAAACGTGCCGATATCTTTTCGTCGTCTGCCGACGAGGAAGCCCGTTTGCAGCGAGAACGTGATGCTCCTGCCCCAACTGTGCCAGTGCCGGGTCAAGATAGAGACGACGAAGAGGATGAGCCCAAGCAAGCTGAGTCTGGCGCCCCTGTTGTCCCTCCACCATCTCAGTTCGGTCCCGGTGTTGGATTTGTGCCTGGTGGTGGTCCACCTGGGTTCCCCCCACCTGGCATGGCCGGGTTTCCTCCTGGTATGGCTCCTCCTGGTATGGCTCCTCCCGGTATGGGACCTCCTGGGATGGCACCTGCTGGGATGGGTCCTCCTGGTATGGGGCCTCCAGGAATGCCTTCAATGGGGTTCCCTCCTGGAGTCGGTGGTCGGCCTCCTATATTTCCTCCAGGCACTCAAGGCCCCCCTGGTGTTGGCCCACCTTTCGGCCCTCCAGGTACTGCTCCAGGACCCCCGGGTGCTGGCCCTCCTGGCTTTGCCCCTCCGGGTGTGGCACCTCCCGGTGTGGACTCCACACAACAAGCCTCGTCTGAATCGGAACCTGCAGCGAAGAGACAACGTACTGATGGCAACTCCCTGCTCACCGAGGACGAGTTCGCGGCGCTGCATCCTGTAAGTGGAGCCTGTGCGTCTCCATCTACTCTCAGATTTCTAATACCTGTTTGTTCTCTACTAGGGCAACGTTCGCTTGACTGTTAAGGTTCCGCTTGACCCAGACAACGAACAGTGGAAGCTCAATGGTCAAACCATCACGGTAGAAATCGATGTGAAGGCGACAATGCGGGCGCTGAAGGAGAAACTCTCGGTATGTACCTGGCTCACGACTGTACCACATTTCCTGCTTGTGATGCTAAGCTTGTGCTATTGTGCTACAGGCGGAACTGGCAGGAATGCCCGTCAACAAGCAGCAACTCAAGATCGCGGTGGGATTCGTGAAGGACTCGTTAACGTGTGCACACTACAATTTCGTGAACGGCACAGTTCTAGAGCTGAGTGCGCGCCAGCGTGGTGGTCGGCGATGATCATCGGTGTGGTGGAACAAGAGCCGACACAACATACTGCGAGGCTTCAACGCCATCGAGTCATTGGTATTGGTGATGTGAAAACACGCTTAAGCCTCCAACTGTTCCTCTCTCATGTCGATCTCTTCCGCACACTTGACCATGTACTGCAGCTCGACGGCAAACTGCTTGGTCGCGTCGAGATCGTGCTGGCTATCGTAGACGTCCCCGAGCTTCTGAATGATCTGATCGATGTGCGCCGACACTTCGCCACGAATCTGGTCGAGCTCTTCGATCGAACCAGCCTCCTCAACGCGCTCACTGCAAATTACGCAAAACAATCCGACGTGAGCAAATGCGCACATTCCATTCGTCAAAGGTGTGCGTTTGCTCACCGGATCTCCATCGTTTGCATCAGCAGCTCCGGATCGACTGCCGTACTCGACGTTTCATTCAGCGCATCAATGCCGTGCAGCGCAAGCTGGATGTACCACCGGGTCGCTGTCAGTAAACCCACATGTGTTGCCAAAACGCAGCCAATCGTACCAAGTATTTGACGCGGGTGTTGGGCGTCTTGAGCATGTTGTACGCATCATTCACGACGGCAGCGTTCATCGCCGACAACTCCTTCTCGAACTGCAATGCAATAAAGCATAGCATGTCAGTCGTTGCGTACGCTCCTCTGACTAGGCTTTCCGTACCTCCGACTTGGAGCCGTAGAGATCCGGATGCAGTCGCTTCTGCAGCTTCCAGTACGTTTGCTCCATCTTTCGCTGCTCCAGGTTGAAGTTCTTGGGCCTATGGAGGCAACAACACGACCACCGTGCAAGCCGTCAGCCTAGAGGCTCCACTGTGGGACCATCGACTTGGTTCAATCTTCACGTACAGCTCGAACAGCTCAAAGTAGTCGCAGTGCTGGCCATTGTGGAGCGGCTGGATCGCATCACAGGACTTGCAAAAGAACGAGCAGCAGTCGGTCGCGTGGTGGCAGTTCCAGCAGTTCTCTATGCGAGCAACAGAACGCAATCGAATGGCGGCGTGGTTAGTAGCTCTTCGCCCACGTGCACTTTCTAGACCAACGTACTGTCCTCCTCGGCGGTGGCCGCCTTGCCCGCGAAGCGGCGCACAGCCTGCTGGTGCTGTAGCAGCTGGTGTTGGAGAAAGCCACGGCGGGCGGGCGCCGCGCGCGTCGCGCGCCGCAGCATCGGCAGCAGCGTCTTGGAGATCATGGGCGTCGCTGGTGTCCACAGTCGCTCTGGTGATCAGACAGACCGGACAAACAGGGTTTTCTGGGCGCCTCAGGCCATTGGATCACATTCAAGCGACATTCGCGCAACCCCCGACCCAGAAACATGTGACATGTGACAAAGCGACTCGAAGAGCTCTTTGTTGGTGTTCCTTTAGGCCTAGGAGCTCGCGGGCGGCGGGAACGAGAGCACGACCTTCTTGCCGTTGAGCGTGTCGCGGAGGATCACGTTCGCGCCGCGATGGAGGTCGAACTTGCCGCCACGGATGTGGTAGCCGCGCTGCTTCGCGTACGCCTCACACAGCGTGTAGGGCGACCACTCTATGAAAGTTCGATAAACACGCGTGAGGGCGCCGAAGAATAAAACAACAATGACCCCAACAAAAGGCAACGCACCGTCGTCATCTTCTTCCACGGGCTTGAGCTTGTAGATCTCGTCCATGGGTGGATCGCAGTTCTCGGCGATGAAACGAATCGCGCTGAACGGCTCGCGTGTCTGCGCGATCGGGAAGCTGCCAAACAGAATCTGGAGGGCCACGGGCACGTTCAGCCGCGGGAACACGACACCGGGGCAATCGCACACGACCACGTCCTTGATCGAGCTACCGCAGCCCAGCAGCTCTGGGTGTGGGAAGTAGTGGGTCTGCAGGTGCTTGGTGTGGCCGGGCGTCGCCGACACGCTCACGAGCTTGCGCTCGAAGAGCGCGTTCAGCAGCGAGCTCTTACCAACGTTGGGCTCCCCCACGAACCCGATGGTGAGCGCCGCGACATCTTCCTGGCGCACGACCGTTCGTTCTGCGAGGTTGATGTCTTGGCTGACATCGCCGATGAGACGCAGCAGATCGGCGTTCACGTGGTCCCCGAGGTCGCGATTGTACGGGAACACTGGAATACGATCGCCATACCGCTGCGTGAGAAAGTCTTTCCAGGCCGCGACGCGCTCCGCTGGGACGATATCAGCCTTAGTAAGCACAATCACGACGCGCTTCGCTGGGTGGGCCGTGAGAATGTGCTGGATCATCGGGTCGCTGAGGTGGAGCACCGGGCATCGCGAGTCCGCCAAATGTACGACCACGTCGGACCGCTCGATCGTGCGCCACAGCTGGCGCCATACCTCGATGTTGCGCTCGTACAGATTGCACGGAAGATCGCGCTCGCGCTGCAGGGTTTCGAGCTGCTCGACCCATGCGCGGTAGGCCTCTTCTTCGGCGGCGATCAGCTCCTCCGCCGTCATGTCGTGCGACCAGCGTGGCTTCACGAGAATCGGCAGCTGGTTGCGCGGCTCGTGGATGCCGTACTCGTAGATGGACTGCGAGTTGCCGCGGTCCGGAGCGTACTCGAGCAGCCGCGTGGCGTCGCGCTTGCGCGCCTCGATCACGCTCTTGGACTCTTGCTGGAAGATCGTGCGCAAGTCGCCTCGTCCGCTCTAGAATTGCGCAGTGCGTCATCACTTAGTCACCTTGTCATGATTGTCAATGGCACGTAGATGCAAGGCGCTACGTACGTTAATCGGCGCAGACACGTCCGTTGTCGGCGACGCGTCCTCCTCTGTGGTTGGCGTGGCATTCTCGTCGGGGTCGTCGCCCAACCTGTGGCGGTGGCGGTTGCGCTCGCGCTTCTCTTGGATCTACAGCCAATTAAACCGAACAAACCGCGCATAAGAGACCATAACCACACACAGCGCTAGGGTCGGGGATATTGCGGGCGGGCGGCGGCACCTGCTGCTTCTTGGCCTTGCCGCTAAACGGCTTCTTGCGCGTCATGACCGTCTATGCTGGTTTGTTCGAGATGGTCGTCGTCTTCTGTGACACATCACTTGGTTGTTGATACCCCACCAACGGGAGCATTCTTCACGCAAATATAGTATATTTCAGATACATCACGCCTATTATAGACTTGGCTACTGATATAGCGATGTGAATTACTTCCTCGGGGTGCCGAGACCGGCATTCGACGACCGCCGGTACGAGTTCGCGTTCGACGCGCCCGAGTTGATCGTGGGCGCAAACGTGCACGCGCGCAGCTCGCGCTCCTCGCGCATCTTCTGGAGCTTGGCCGTGCGCTTGCGCATGTAGTCCGGGTCGTACAGCCGGCTCGAGACGTTCATAACGTCGGTCTTGGCCGACATCATCGAGCCGACGGACGACGACGCGGCCGAGTCGCGCGAGCACACGCTCGAGCGGTTGTTGGCGCGCGGGATGAGCGACAGGTTGAAGCTCTCCTGGCGGTCGCGGATGGCCTTGAGCTTCGCGTCGCGCATCTTGTAAAAGTCGGGCTGGTACAGCCGAGAGAACACGGCGCCGCCGTCCGTGCGCACCGAGGTTCGCGACTTTTGCGAGCCGCACACCGAGCCGGCAAAGTTGGCGCTGCGCCGGTGATCCAGCGGCGCGCGCAGCAACGAGATGTTCTCCTTGGTGAGCGCCGCGACGCGCGGCGCCGGCGTGCGCCCGCTCGCCGTGGGCCGCGGTGGCGCGCCCGAGTCGGACGAGAAAGACGTGTTGAGCAGGTCCGCGGCGAAGCTCGACTGGCGGCGCCGCAGCTGCGCGTGGACGCTGTTGCTGGAGATGCGTCCCCGCATCGACGCGTCCAGGGGCATGGAGAGCTCGTCTAGCGATGCCGCGTCGTCGTCATCGTCCGGTGCGCCGCGCGGCTCGAGCTGCAGCGCCGCCGCCTGCAGCTGGCGCACGTGCTGGAGCAGGTCCGCGACCGACGGCACGTCGTCATCGTCGTCCTCGCCGTCGTCGTCATCTGAGAACAGCCTTCTAATCGGCATGTCCGCGAGCGACCGCGCGGAGCCGCCATTGCCGTGGTGGAGCGGCGGCGGCGGCGACGCCACCTGCGGGCTCACCGCGAGCATCTTCCTCGCTTGATTGGGGCGGAAGTGTGGGCAGACGACCGAGAGAAAACTTGGGGGCATGAATCCGTACTGTGCGAGACATAATAATAAAAGAGCTAAAGCTACGTGTAGAAAAGTAATTTGGGACCAGTATCCTTCCATATTGTGGTTAGTTCGGAAATTATGCGGTTCCCCCGTTGTTTTGGACTGAGACTTGTGGGAAGTGCCTCCGCGCATTCCCCCCTCTCACGACACCACCCGAGCGGGGTAAAGGGCGGGGCGACGGACGTTTTGTACGAGTGACAAGAGGGCGGCGAGAGGCGGAAGGAGACTAACCGAGTTCTAACGCGCCATGGCCTCACAGCGCAGCAAGGACGCCGTGGGCGCCAAGAACAAAGCGCCCGCCACCAGCACGAGCAGCAGCAGCAGTGGTCTACCCACTGCCGCGTCGACCACTGCCGCGTCTTCCGCGTCCACCACGACCACCGCGGCGCCCGCCAGCTCGAGCTCCTCCTCCTCGTCTGCCGCGGCGACGGCGGCCACGACGGCGGCGGCGACGGCCTCGGCGGCCGCGAAGTCCGCACGTGCCAGCGAGCGCGGCAAGCCGGCCGCGTCGAGCGGCACAAGTTCCACCACGACCACCAGCACCGCAAGTGCCAGTGCCAGTGGCAGCAGCAGCAACGCGACGACCAGTACGAGCGCGAGTTCGAGCGCGACGACCGCAGGCACGCCCAACACAAGCGGCGCCGCGAGCGCGAGTGCGACGTCCACGCCCGCTGCCACGACGGCGACGACTGCGGCGACGACGAGCGGCGGCGGCACGTCCTCGAGTGACGTCGCGACCACGACCACAGCCACAGCCACAGCCACAGCCACAGCCACAAGCGGATCATCGGCCAAGCAGCGCGCGTCGGCCAGCGCGGCGGCGTCGTCGGCGTCGTCGTCGCCGACTGAGAACGCGCCGCCGGCGACGCAGGTGGACCTGTCGCAGTGCGCACTCTGCGGCGGTGAGAGCAGCAGCTCGCCCGACGAGATGATGGCGTGTCTGTGCTGCGGCTGCGCCTTCCACGCGCGGTGCGCGAACCTCCCGCAGACGCCCGAGGAGGGCGACACGTTCTGCCGCTGGGAGTGCTTCTCGGCGTACCGCAAGCGCCAGGGCGCCGCGCCCAAGACGCCGCTGGGCGACTTTTCCAAGCTCGCCGCGCGCGTGCAGTCGATTCTCGTCCACAACGGGCCGCTCGCGCACAGCGGCGCCGCCGCGCCCGCGCGAGAGAAGGACCCGCAGCGCGCACGCCTGCGCGACCGAGGCAAACGCAGTCTCCAGGGCGCGCCCAACGGACGGTCGCGCAGCCCGAGCCCGTTCCACGCCCACAACGAAGGCAACGAGCGTGTACCCGGCGGACTGCCGCACAACGGGTATGGCGTGGAGCGGCGTCTTCCAGACGAGATGGGACCAGGGCCGCGTCGACCGTCGCCGAGAGGACGCTCGCCCGTGCAGCCGCGCCACTACAGTCCGCATGTGGACCTCACCATGGACGACGTCGAGATGCCGCCTCCGCGATCGCCTCGTTCGCGGCCTGCCGCGCGCGGTGCCGGCGGGCGCGCCCCGCTGGACGATATGCCGTTTGACGAAGCGGAGGAGCTACGCAGCAAGCGGCAAAAGTACCTGGCGCGCGAGGACCCGATGGGGAACGGCGCGCGCGGCGGCCCCGCGCCGTCTCGTCGCGACTCATACCCGCCCCCGCCGTCGCGGAGACAGCCTTCGCCGTCGGGCAACGGCGCCGGCGACTACCCCAACGACGTCCCGCCGCACTATGTCGCGAGTGGTGCTGGCGCTACGGCTGGAATGGGCGCTATGAAAGGTGGCGATCCGCGCCAGGGCTTCCCCCCCGGACCGTACGACCATCGTGGACTCCCTCCGGGTAGCGGTGGCCGTGGCTCGATGGCTCCAACGCAGGGCCCGGTCTCCTCGCGGATGCCTCCAGTTGACGACGAACTGGGAAGCAGGCCCAGCAGCGGACGAAGCGCACGCCCCGGAAGCGGCAGCACTCGCTATAGCGATCGTATGGACGAGTATGAGGGCCGCGGTCCGCCTCCAGGGCCCCCGCGAAGCCGCCCAACCTCGGCAGATCGCCCAGTGGAAGGCACCGGGGGGCGTCGGGGCCGAGCACCTGCTGATGATCCGCCTGCCAACAGACACGTGCAGCCGGCAGTGCCGCCGGGCAGACTCAACATCCCGTGGCTCAACCCCGCGGTGTTCCCGTCCGGGCTGCACGAGCGTTTCAACTGCCGACGCGACGACGGCAACGGTGTCTTCCGCATCGATCTCACCCCTGTGTTTGCCGACAAGACCATGCACCTGTACCAGTCCGAGATCGACTTTTTCTTCCGGTGCTTCGAGTCAGCTGACGTGAGTCTCGTGGTCAAGGGCATGGCGAGCGAGCTCAACCAGTACATCTGGGCGTGGCCGTTCATTCTCGAGAGCTGCGGCAGCGAGACCCACTTTTCGTTCGACCACTTCCAGTTCCGCCACGATGCTGGCGAGCTCCCGGAGCTCGAGTACGTTGGTGAGCTGCGTCTTTCAATGGCCGCGTACAATGCGTACCTGGAGCGGTATCTATCGGGCAGCATGGCGAACGACGTCGTCGTGCTGGAAGACCACGCGACCAAGAAACCCATCACGCTCGTGGCTGGCGAGAACATTATCGCGCTGAACGACCTCGTGATCGCCGAGCACTGCGCTCAGCTGTACAACGACCTCATCAAGAGCTTCCAGTGGGACGTGTTCGCTGGTGGCATCCACTGTCTGCTCCAGTACTTGCCGCAGGTGAACCGCCACAAGCGATTTGCGAGTCCGCTGCTCCACTTCAACTTCCCAGGCGCTCGGGGCCGTCTCCGTGATCCGGGCAACGGCACGACCGACACTGCGTACCAAGTCCTCACAGGCTCGCTCGAGCTCGTGATCTTCGAGCGTCTGGAGCCAAAGGACCGCGACACGTTCCTCCGCGTTCTGCGCGCCGCGGGCTACGACCCGAACAAGAAAACCATGCTATTGGACTCGCACCTACGCATCTTACGGTACGATCTGGTAACGGAGATGGTTCATGCGGTGAGGATTATGATTGTCTGACGCTGAATGCTGTATCTGTGGCCCATAGTGACTCTGGATTTGCGTGGTCGACGGTGCTGCTCAACGGCGGCGAGTTCGTGCACGTGAACAAGGGTCGTCTCCACTTTTGGCGTGTGGTCGAGTCCGAGGGCGTGCATGGGCCGATCGTGAACGCCCCGTGTGTGTTTCTCTCCTGGGAATGGGTCTACCAGGGCGTCTCGCAGCGCGGCATCTCCACCGAGTGCTGGGTACGTCCTCTCGTCCACCGCATCTCGTCTTGTCGCGGCAATGTGCTTCCTCTTACTTGACCTTCCTACGTAGTTCGCCATGAAGAATGCCAGCTTGTGTACGGGCGGCTGGGCGTTCGACCCGCGCCGCGCGATCGTGGAGGCCGCGAAATGTGGTGTGGCGATCGTACGCACGGGCCAGTTCCTCAACTCGCTGTCGGGCCCCGGCGCCCCACCCGTGCTCATGCAGCTCGCGTTCACGGGCGCGTCGCCGGCGTCGATCGACCGCGAGGTCGTGTCGCAGCGCCAGGAGCAAATGGTGCTGTTCCTCGAGTCGATCCTACCCTGCATGGACGCGATCGTCGAGGAAGAGTTTGAGCTCGGGCTCGTCAAGGACGACAGCGACGACTTCCGCAAGGTGTTTGACGACGAGATCATGTGGAAGGTCGTGGACACGGCGCTGAGCTCGCGTGCGACGTTGCGCGACGCCGACTACGACTGCGGCATCTGCGGGCTCGAGCTCACCAACATCTACAAGCAGTGCCTGGGCTGCACGGTCCACGCGCGGCGCCGGCGCCCGAACGCCGCGTACCCAGTCTTCCGCATCTGCCTGCGCTGCCACGCGCAGCCCGAGCGCCACCACTTTAAGCCGCGCGCGCTCCACGGCTTCTACGACAAGCTGTGCAGCTCCGAGGGCCACACGGGTTTGCTGCCGGCCACGCGGCGGTACCAGGCCGAGCGTAGCTACTTCAAGTGCCGCTGCGCGCCGTACGTGCGGTGCGGCGACTGCGGCGGCTGCGAGTCGTGCTGCTGCCTCTGCCACACGCTCTTCCAGACGCGGTTCCGGTTCACAGCCCCAGGTGCGTGCCTGTCTAACTCTGTGTCTTTTGGAGCTGCTGGGGTGGGCGTGGGGAGCTCACATGGACTTTATGTTTTTTTTTATTTTTTTATTTTTTTTTGTGTCGCGTAGAACACCTCGACCATTTGCGCACGGACGTCGTGGACGTGATCAAGTGGCACAAGCAGCAGCAGCTGCCGCCGCCGCCGCCGCCGCATCTGCAGCGGCCGCATCCGCACGCACAGCGGTAGTAGAGGACTCACAGAAACAGAGCAAACGCAGGTAGATCCTCCCCGTACGGTACAGGTAGTACTCCATGTTCGTCCCCCCCTAATGCAACCTTTCCCCTCCCCGTCTCGTCACGACGACGGGGGAACAAAAAGATCCTCACTTGCAGAACGGTTCTGGCCGGCGCTTGCGGGAAAACGGTTCTCCGCTGGAAGATGCGCTGGATGGTGTGGCTTGGGTGGAGAACGGTTCTACGGTTGTCGAACTCCTTTTACGTGCGCCCCCTGTCTCCACCAAGTTGAAGTTGCGGGTAACAAACACATCGTAGAGATCAGCGAGACCCAGACAGCACCCTGTGAAATGGACGCTGGCGTCACTCGGGTCACTCGGTGGGAGCAGTCGCTCCGAGACTGATCCATGCCGCTTGGGTGCCACGGGCTTGACAGCACAGAGCTTCACAATGGCACGATCGGCGCGTCGCATTATCTAGACACGCAGAACGGAGAGACAGCTCTGCCGGGGCGCAGCGTCGACAGGCGCGTTGTCGGTGGAGAGGGGGGGTTCGTTTCCGGGCGCGTTCGTTCGACGCGCCACGCATGTTGAAGTTGTGCTTGCACTTGCGGCTTCTTCAAGTGCCGACAACCCACTCCAGAGCCATTCGAAATCTCACACACAGAGCACAATAGAAAGAGAGGCGGATGAGATTCTGTCCGGCCGTACCGCCTCCATCCACTCCAAGCACCCTGGGGGAATCTTTCGCGGGAACATCCCGCGAGCCCTGCCCTAACCATTATTAGCTCCGATTCCTCAAAAAAGCAAAACAAGGAACATCCTGGGAGTCTGGTACAGTAGCCGACTCAGGTTCGGCGTCTAAAAGGCTCGCCCAGGGAAGATCTGGATTCGCTGTGACGCAGCGCACGTCATTTTTGATTTCCACCAATCATCATCTGTGTTTTCGTCGACAGATTGTGGGAGTATCCGCTGATTGGCTCGGCCACCTTGACAAGTCGGCGCGCGCCACCCAACCCTCTTTCGACTGTGGTCAGTTTCCGCACGTGCGTTGCATTTTCGTCCATAAAGTCGCGCTGCTGCGCTCCAGGGGTGCAGACGAGGCGCCCCAGCGTCTAAAACACCTTCCGCCGCGTTTTGCCGCCGCCAGCAGCCCACACTGGCTGCCTGCCACTGGCACTGCCACTGGCACTGGCACTTGCTGGCAACAGGTGCACCGCCTGTCATTCCTCGAAGAGATACAGAAGGGAGAGGCGACCGCGCGACCCCGAGTGTGTGTGTGTGTGGATGTCGCGGCACCGTCCACCGGCGCTCCATTATCCCTCCCGCTCCTCGTCTTCTTCTTCGTCCTCCACTTCCGTGTCGCCCGCCCCGCTCCGTGCGCCCCCGACGCCGCTCCGCTGCCATGCGTCGCAACTTCGCGTCGCTGGACCTCACGGCGCTGAGCGAGAGCGCCAGCGCTGGTGACGACGACGCCGGCCCCGACCTCGACCTCGCCAGCATGGACCCGGACGCCGCGGCGCTCTACGCCGACGTGCTGGGCCTCGACGCGGACGCGCCGACCGCCGCCGCCGCCGTCGCGCACCTCTGCCTCGACGACGACGCCGGCTGCCCGCTCGAAATGATGGCCGACAAGCACGCGGCCACCGCCAGCGCCACAACGACGACCGCAGCATCAACGCCACGCGCCACGTCGGCGCCCAGCGCCGTGCCGACGGCCAAGCACGCGGCGCTGCCCGCCATCCGCGCGAGCGCCAACGACCCCGTGCGGAGGAGCCACGTCGAGTTCGCGGACGCGCCGTCGTCGCCGCTCGCGGCCTCGCCGTTCGCGGCCAAGACCACGGCCGCCACGCGCAAGCCGCTGCTGCTCCACAGCGTGCCGCTCCACCGCAACGTCATCCAGAGCGTCTGAGCATGTCGGCCGGTCCCCGTATTTTTACGTGGCGCCCACCGGACCGCGTCCGCGCCAGCTCTTTATTCTACCGCCCCCCCCTCTCCCCGTATTATATCTTATCTATTATTCCCCCCCCCCCATGAGCATCAAACGCCACCTTCCCCCTTTGCGTTCGCACGCACGTCGCATCGTCCCATGCTAGCGCCGCGTCAACGGCGCGGAAACCCCCACTGTCCCACCCGCCCATATCCGCGCGAAACGGCGCGGCGTGGCCGTATGTAGGTGGCAGATGTCGCAGCCCCGCGCCCGCTGCGCGAGGCGAACAGAATAACGGCGCCACCTGAGAACGCCCGCGTCCGCTCGACTACTACTGTACGACGCGGGGCGACGTCACCTTCCTCCCATCCCTTCCACCGGGCGGTGACGCGCCGCCGCCACCGCCACCACGGCCACTCGGCCATGAGCCACCACCACCACGACGCGTTCTTCGACGACGGCCCGCCCATCTCGCAGCTCCAGGCGGCGGTCAAGGCGCTCGAGGCCTACGTCCACGCCGTCGTGCCACCGGAGCGGCCGGCCACGGCCTCCGAGACGCCCGCGGCCTCCGCGCCACAACACCACGGCCGATCGCCCGTGCAGCTCTTTGGGCGACAAGAGGTGGTCGCCGCCAAGTGGAAGGAGCTCGCACGCGCGCACGTGGCGGTGTGCGGGCTCGGCGGCGTGGGCACGCGTGCGGCCGACGCGCTCGTCCGCGCGGGCGTCGGCCGCGTGCTGCTCGTGGACCACGAGCGCGTGCGGTGGAGCTGCCTCGGACGCGGCGCGGGCTTTGGGCCCGAGGACGTCGGCTTCAGCCGCGCGCAGGCGCAGCGGCTCAAGCTGCAGAGCGTCCGCGCGGACGGGAACGCGGCGCTCACGGTCGAGTCGTTCGCCGTGGACTGGCGCAGCGACGCCGACCTCGCGGAGCTGCGCAAGAAGCTCAAGGTGAGCAGCATTGGTGCGCCGCTCGTGCGGCGGCCGCCCACGGGCGTGGATGATGACGAGGACGAAGAGGAGTACGAGAATGAAGACGGGGGTCAAGTGGACGATGGCACGGGCGACAACAACAGCACTCGCGCCCATGCGCCACGCCGCAAAAGAAGCAGCACCGCTGGCGGGGGCGGCGGGCTCGGTTTGTTCGAGGCGCTCACGCAGCGTCGTCCGTACGACGCCGTGCTCTCGTGCCTCGAGGACGACGCCGACGCGCTCGCGCTCAACGAGATCTGCCTGGAGCTGAGCCTGCCGCTGCTGCACGCGTCGCTGTCGCCGTGCAACTCCAAGATCGCGATCCGGTCGGTGCTGCCAGGCCACACGTGCTGCCTCGAGTGCGCAAACGAGTCGTCGCCTTCACTCCACCAGGATAAGTTCAACCAACAGCAACAGCACGGCACGCCCGACGCGATGGAGCAGGTCACCAAGTCGATCGCCAGGGCGTTCCCGGCGTCGCTGCCGCACGTTGAGCTTATGGCCGGCGGGCTGCTCGGCCAGCACGCGATCAAGTGAGCTACATGCATTCTTGGGTTACATGAGATCTCAGGGGCTAATGTGGCGTGATATTGCGTGGCAGGTTCCTGCTCGAGACGGGCGACTTTGTGCCGTGCTTCACGGTCAACGCCTTCACGTTTGAGATGGAGTCGTACTCGTTCCCGCCCAACGCGATGTGCACCAACGCAGCATGCAGGCAGCGGCAAGAGGAAGAACAAGAGCGCACGCGGTAAAAGAATACTTATCGAGGGCGTGTATGCTGGAATATCGTTTGGCTTTGGATTTCGAGAGTCTCTACACAACGTCCCCACCGATCGGCGAGGCTAGGTCGCCTCACTTCTGGAGATGCTGGAGGTTCGTCGTCATGTCTTCGATGAGCGCCTTGGTGTCGTCAATCAGCTGCGACTCCGCACGGAGCACGTCGTAACACATCTTCTTCTTCTCCTCTGAGAGCAACGAGTGCGAGTTCCCACCGGAGGCTCGCCAGCGTCCTGCGCCGTCGGCGTTTTGGGAACTTGCGATGTTCTCTAGGTTGTGCACCATGCGCTGGCCTGATACAGTCAGCTGCGTCACGCGTGGCTTCATGCGGCGCACCTCGATCGACACGTGCTCCAACTCTTGCTTGTACTGGCGTTCGGCTCGAGACAGCATCGGCTGGTTCTCCTTGATGGCCTGAAGCACTGCCGCCGCTCGCTTGCGCAGGTTGTTTTGTGCTTGCATCGCCTTATCAACTTTTTCTTGGAGTGCCTTCAATGAAGCCTGTGCACTCTGCACACTTTGCTTCACGGCAACCTCCTTTTCGTTCTGAGCCTTGACCATGTCGCACAGTAACCGCACTCGGTCCTTGATCAGCTGATCCATCACGTCCACATACTCGACATCCTCATGCAGAATCTTGATGCGCTCGATAACGAACTGAAGCATCGCATCGTGAACATCTTCCTGTTTGGTCTTGCCAGTTACGCGGATACCACGAGCACTCAAAGCTTCAATCTTTTCCGCGGCAATATCACTGAATGGTTTCAGGCCTGAGGGAAGTGATGAGGCCTTCGTAGAGGCGGCATTCTTGGACGAAGCCATGCGTGAGGCCAACGTCTCTGGAAGTGATGTGGATTGCGGCCCCGGACTGCCGACTTCATTGCTGTCCAAAACGCCCTTGATCAACTCGCTCGAAGCTGCGCTGACATTGACGACTTCAAAGTTTCCCGAGGCCAATCGAAGGAGCAGGAGATGGCCGACGTAAACATTCTTCAAAACTCGAGCACCAATAACGTTAGTGACATGGGAAGAGTTCGACGTCGCGCTCGGCGAGACGCCGAAGATGTGTCGAACAGAGCTCTTCGGGAGTGTCGTGAACTCTTTGCCAGCGACGAGCGCAAAGACCCAGCTCACATTGATCACATGGACACCCGTCGAGTGGAAGCAGTACACAAGTCGAGGATCACTGGTGTCGCGAGCCAGCACGGTTCTACCACCCGAGTCGTCCACGCCGAGGTTCAAGCATTCGAGTAAGAGGGCAGGGAGGGGTTGGGAGCTGGAGTTACTTTGCTGCTGAGGGTCGCTCTTCCATCGTGGGCGAACTGGGCTATCGAGTAAGATCAGCTCAACGTGCCCGGACGTGAAGGAACGGAGCAAAAACGGGCTCAAACCCGTCGTACCATCGTCCGTCTTGACCGAGTAGGGCACCAAGAGGAGCGACGCCGCGGATGACCCGCCGGGAAGGTTGTTCTTGCCAGCGATCACAGACTTTGGCGACAAGTCCACAGGTCCCTGAATGGCCAGTGGCCAGGTATCGGGTGAGATACCGCTGACGTGAGGGCGAAGGCAGCGGTAGTAGTCTTGGGTACCAACGGAGGCCGCTTCATCCTGACGTGAGATACCAAGCGCAGGAGGCGACGTGTGAGTCGGCGTCGCCGGAGCCCATGCTTCTTGCAGCCAGTACTTCTGCGACTTGAGCTCGGCAACCACGCTCGCAAGGCTCGTCGAGAGCGCTGCCCCGGTCTGCGCCTTGTTGCCAGCCTGGAAGCCTACCAGCGCAGTTTGCTCTTCCTGCATCTTCTGTCGACAGAGCACGAGCTGGCCTTCGACCTCGCTCTTGAGCGTCTCGAGCACGGATTCGTGGACGCGCGCGTCGTAGGGCACGAGCGGACACAGCGCATAGATCGAGCCGTCCGACCGCAAGATGTAGCACGTGAACACGTCCCAGAGCATCTGCGCCGAGCCAAAGCAGAACGAGACGGACGACGCGCTAGTGGCTGGCTGCTTGCTGGCCGAGTCGGTCGCCATGCCGCGGAAGTCGAGCACGTGGCGCTGCTCCGGCTTGGCGACGTCCTGCGCGAGGTTGAACACCGTGATCTCCTCACCATCGGAGAGCACAACGACGTGCGCATCGCTGAGCGGGTGCCACGCGGCGTGGCACACGCGGTTGAAATACCCGACCTGGCGGATCGACGCGCAGTACACTTCGCGCGAGATCGACGCGATGCGCTTGTGCGTGGTCGTGAGCTTCTTCTCGACTTGCTGCTTGGTCACGTGGGCAGCGTTCGGCGACACGTCGACGCTTACGGTCTCGCTCGTGCTGTCGTCGAAGCGCACGAGGAAGTGCTTGCGGTGCGTGCGGCTCGCGCCCAGCAGCACGCGCTTGGCGTCGCCCACCGCGAGCTTCGACACGCCGCTGGCGGGCGCCGACGCCGTCGCGGAGGACGATCCCGTCGCGGCGGACGATCCAGCCGTTGCATTCGCAGTCCCCGACGGCACGTGGCGGTTGAGCAGCTGCGTGGCCTCGGCGGGCACCTTGACCACCTTGATCCACGAGCGCGCGACCAGCAGCACGCTCGAGGTGGACGCGTTGACCTTGACCGACTCGATCTCGCGCACCTCGTGCTTCTGCAGCGGCGGGTCCAGCTCCAGGTGCACCAGGCGCACGGCGTCCTGCGCGGCGCCGGCGCCCGTGGCCGCGGCGGTCTTCTTGGCGGACGGCGGCTGGAAGAGGTTGAGCAGGAAGAGCCGCCCGGCGTCGCCGAGCAGCACGGCGTGGCCGGCGTCGCCGACGTCGAACGTGTTCAGGTGCGCGTCCGTGTTGAGCTCCGCGTACGCCGGCGGCGCCACGGCCCCGCAGAGCTCCAGGTCCGCGCGCAGCGCCCACGCGTCGTCGCCCTCGCCCGTCGCGCTCATGGTTCCCGGTTCGCTTCCCCCTGTTCTCCCCACCAGGAAAATGCCCAAAAGCAACCCACGCGGGTCGGGTTTCAATGGAAACCCATATACTAGAAGTCAACCCAAACCCACGGGTTTGGAACTTCGTACTTTAGAGGATGTATACGGTGGGGTGTGTCGGTTTTGGCGGGAAGCGTTGGGGGGAAAACCCAAAAAGGGGAAACGCGTGACCATGGCGGACCGCGCGGAGGACGACGCGATGGACGGGCGTCCGCTGCCGGCGACGCCGCCCAGCGACGCGGAGCAGGACACGGAGGAGACGACGATGGGCGACGACGCGCCGCCGGCGCAGACGCCCCCGTCCAGGCCGCTGCGCGCGCGCGA
>JAMFLL010000227.1:0-51342 GCA_027475725.1 Pythium rhizo-oryzae | reverse complement strand
CTCCCTGGCCCACGCGCGCGGGAGCCAGGGCACGTCGCGCGCCAGCGCCGCCATGAACGCCGCGCCGTCCACGCGCAGCGCGAGCGCGAAGAGCTCGAACGCCTCGCGGAGGCGGCGCTGGTCGCGCGCGGGCACCTCCTGGATCAGGTCGATGTACGCGCGCTCGGGCACGGCGCGGCCTTCGCGCACGGCGGGGCCGGCGCCGCCGCGGAAGACCTGCAGGCGCCGGCGCCGCGCCGGCCCGCCGAGGCCGTGCGGCCCGCGCTCCATCGCCGGCAGCGCGCGGTCCACGGCCTCGAACCACGGGCGCAGCAGCGGCTCCATCTTCAGGTGCGGGTCGTGGCAGTGGCGTGGCAGTGCCGTGGCAGGTGTCAGCGCCGTGGCAAATGCGCGAGTGAGAGCGATCGGGTGCGTCGCGGGCGCGTCCGAGACGGAGACCACGGTCTCCGCAACCGAGCCCCGGCGGTTAATCGCACTGCCATATCAGCGGATTAGACAGGTTATCGGTTAAAGAGATCTTAAGACGGATAGTTACATAAATTTGTATATGTATGTTGAACATATATAGAATATTGTTGTTAGTGTATGGATTGAAATGTTGCCGCTTTGGAACAATTCCATTGCGCAACATAAAACGGCCTTGTTTGGTTGGTACTCCTTCGCGCACCTTTAGCGCAACATATAGTTCGTCCTATAGGTGCTCGAACTGTTCCCGGCTGCTTCCAGCACCTTTAGGCTCTCGTATAGGTGCTCGAAAATGGTCCAGCACCTATAGTCTGTGCATAAAACGGACATATCCACTCCTCAAATCTGGACGGCACTAAAACGAGGTCTGTGGCTCCTGCGGCCAGCGCGCGATCCAGAGACCACCGCGCGAGCATGGCGACGGCCGCGCCGCCGCCGCTGCGTTCCGCCAAAGCGCGCGCGCCGCTGCGCGTCGTCGTGGCCGACGACCACCACCACGTGCTGCCCGAGATCCACCTCGTACGTGCTCGGTTCGTTTAGACGCCCCGGCCTCATTTGATCCGCACCTGCGTCTAACTGGTGGCTGCGATGGCAAACCCCAAGGCGCTGCGCCGCCGCGTGCTGCCGTTCGCGGGCGTCCACGTCGTGCACTTTGACGCGCACCCGGACCTGTCCTTCTCCTCGGCCGTGGGCGCGGCGCTCGTGTTCGCGCCCGAGCGGCTCTACGACGCGTTAGACGCGTCGCCCTCGGGCATCGCCGAGTTCCTGCTGCCGCTCGCGTTCGCCGGCCACGTCGACCGCATCACGTGGGTCAAGCCGCACTGGGCCGCGCAGATGCGCGCGGGCGACGCCATGGCGCGCGTCGCGGTCGGGCGCCGCGCCGCCGGCGGTGCGTGGCCCGCCTCTTCCTGATATCAATTAGGGGGACTAACTCAACTTTTTTGCCGTTTGGAATTATAATTTCGTTCGCCCAGACCGGCTCGCGGTCTCGTGTCCGTGGCTCCACTTCATCGACGACGGCCTCTACGCGCCCGAGGCGGCGCTGGACGCTGCCACCGTCAAGTAGGTGCCTCCCCCGTGTCCAGCGTCTCCTCTGTTGTAGTTCTAACGGTGTCTTCTTGCGACGTAGACACTGGGACCTGGCGGTCTCCGAGGACCCGCTCGCAGTCGCGTCCACGCTCTCGCCCGCGTGGGTGCTGGACGTGGATCTGGACTACTTCTCCACGTGGAACCCGTTCCGCAAGGACCTCGAGCGGCTCGTGGCACCGGCGGCGCTGCAGCTGCTCGCGCGCGTGTTCGCGGAGTGGCCTCGGTTCAAGCGCGCGTCCGCCGCGCTCTCGCCGGACGCGCGCGTGCGCGAGCGAGCGCAGTTTCTAGACACCATGAGCCACGTCGAGAAGCTCGCACCGAACCAGCTGCTCGCGGACGCCGAAGCGCTCGTGGACTCGCTCTCGCCATTCTACGAGCCGAACGATGAAGACTCAGAAGATCTCCGGACCACGCTCCGCGCGTTCCTCGCGCTGCTAGCCGAGTCGGATGACGCTACGCGCGCGGCGATCTGGAACGCGGCGCCCTGCCTCGACCTGCCGCATCACGAGAGCAGCCACGAGCAGATCGAGGAGCTGCTGTCGTCGTTCCGCGCGTTCTTAGAGGCGGCCCGTGCAGCGAACAACGCGCCGGCGCTCGTGACGATCGCAACGTCGGTCTCGGATCGCTTTCTGCCGCCGCACCAGCTCGCATTCGTCCAGACACGCGTGCTCGAGATCGTGGAGGCGACGCTAGGCCCCGTGCAATTGGACGAGATCGAGTACGAGGATGCTGCCGCTGATGACGACGCTGAATAGAGAGAGTTTGCTCCTAGAGCTGGGCGCTCTGGTACGTCTTAGTGCACCACGCGTACTGCAGCAGCGTGTCGAGCGAGCACTCGGTCGCCATCGCGGCCGCGACGCTCGCGGCGGACGCGCCGCAGGACGCCGCCCACGCCTGCTGTAAAGCCGTGTTCGCGAGCCGCCACGCGCAGGTCTCGGCCCGCCGCGCCTCCAGCTCTGCCGTCGGATCCGACTCGAGAAATGCGTCGAGCTGAAGCTCCCACAGATCATCCAGCAGCGTCGTGTCGTCTTGGCCACCGTAAAGGAACACGCGCGGCGTGGGCTCATTCAAGTACGCGGCCGCCGACCAGTACCGTCCCAGCGGCGGCGCGTTCTCGCCGTCCTCGCGCGCCACGCGCATGTCGCTGAGCGGCTGCCAGCCTGCGAGCGCCTCGGTCGCCGACTTTCGCGCGACGAACGAACCCGCGCGCAGCGTGTGAGGGTCCTGCGAGGTGGCGCGCGCGCGCAGCCCCTGGCCCACCGCGAGTAGCTCGTAGGGCGTCACGAGCACTGTGCGGCCGAGGAAGAACGTGCTATCCCGGGCCACGGTCACGGTCCGCAGTGCCGTCCACGCGCCCGTGCTGCTGGCGGCGTTGTAGTCGAAGCGGTACAAGTCCGAGAGCGGCCGTGCTCCTGTCGCGCTGTGCCCGCCAAACACAAACATGGCCGACTGGTACACGACCGCCGCGTGCTGGAAGCGCGCCGAGGGCGCCGTGCCCGTCGCGGCCGCGCCCACGTTGGTCCACGTCCACGAGGGCACGCAGGGCGCGAGCGTGAACGCAACGTCCCAGCTGTGGAGCGTGCCGGTCTTGCCGTCCAGCGCCGTGTCGACCACGCCCAGCGTCCAGCCGCCCGCGGCCGAGAACTGGCGAAACACCGCGAGCGGCTCCAGCGACTGCTCGGAGCCGAACGACAACGTGCGGCGGCCAGCGAGGCACGCGCTGGCGGACGACGCCGTCTCGGGGCGCTGCAGCGTCACGGGGAACGACCGCGCGCTCGCGGCGGGCGGTGTCGTACGCCTCTGGCCCGTGGTGAAACCGGCGGCGTCGCTCCATGTGGTCTCCACTGTCTCCGAGTCGACCGGCGACGTCGCCGAGTGCTGCCGCTGCGGGTGCGTGGACGGCCCCGGGCCTAGCAGCTCGATGCGCAGCGTCTGTGCGCACGCGTGCGTGAGGTCGAGCGTCACGACCAGGTCGGCCACGCATAGGTCGGGCGCGTGCCCCACGTTCGCGAGCGTCCAGGTCTCCTGGCCGTCGCCGAGCGCGAGCGTGGACTCGCGGTCGCGCAGCGTCGCAGTCGTAGTCTTGCGCGCCGTGGACGAGATCTGGAGGCTCCAGAGGTCGTTGAGCGCGGCCGCGGCGTCGTCCGCGCCGCCCTGGCGGCCGCCGAAGAGCACCAAGTGGCTCGCCACGACGGCCATCGAGTGCTTCTCCCGCGCCGGCGGCGGCCCGCCGACCGTGCGAAGCTCGAGCCACGTGCGCGTGCGCGTGTCGAAGCGCCAGAGCTCGTTCGTCACGCCGGCGGCGACGACGCAGCGCGCCTTGTGGGCTTGGGAGCACGCGTAGCCGGCGCTGAAGCCACCGAACAAGTACAAGAAGGCGTCGTCGAAGGCGGTAAGCGAGTGGCCGCGTCGAGCCGACGGCAGCCGCCGCGCGGGCAGGGCGTCCAGCTCACGTGAGCCGGCGTGGGTCGTGCGTTCGTCCTGCCCGCGCACGCCGCGCACCCGGCGCCACGTGTTCACCGGCGTGGGCAACGTGCGCACCGCGACGGCCTCGCTGACGACGCCGCGTGCGGCGTCGCGGAAGAGCGGTTTCACGCGGACCCGGTACCACGCGAGCGGCGCCAGCGCGTCCAGCGTCGCGCGCGAGACCGTCGCCGGCAGCACGCGCTTGACGCGGAAGTCCTCGTTGGCCGAGCGGTTGGCGAGCTCGACCACGAAGCCCTCCACGGGCTCCACAAAGCCCAAGCGCGGTGGTGACCATGTGAGCTCCACCGACGTGGAGCTGAGCGCGCGTGCCGTGAAGTTGGCCACGCGTTCGATCGTGTCAATAGCGCTTGACTGCCGTTTAAAGAGCGCCTCGGCTGCGATATAGCTGCTGCCGCCGCCGCCACCGGCGCCATCGATGCCCGCGCCGCCCCCACCTCCACCAAAGTACCCGGCACCACCGCCACCGCCGCAGTCCTGACCGTCCTGGCCGTTGCCGCCGCGCGCTCGTCGCCCCGGGGTCGCCTGGAGAGCCGCGAACGACGCGCCAACGGCCAAAGCACCGCCATCGACGGCACTCGAGGCCTGGAAAAAGCACTGGCCGGCGCGCGAGACCTCGAACGACGCTGGCTGACCAGCGGACCCTGCACGGGTCCCCGAGGCGCCGCTGCCGCCCGTCGCGAGCGTCGAGTAGTCGGCCGACGCCGCCGCGAAGCCGTAGTCCAAGTGCGCGTGGCGCGCGGGCAGCCCGACAAAGTCGCGCAGGTCGCCCTCGACGTTGACTGAGTGGTACTCGTTCCGCATGAGCCCCGTGAGCCGCGCGTCCAGGGGGACCGATGCCGCGTCCGGCCATAGCCCGTCCTCAGCAACGGCTTCTCCTCCTCGGCCTCCTCCGCCTCCGTGTGCGCAGCAGTAGTCGCTCGAGCCGCCGCCGCCACCACCAGCGGCCACAAGCACCGTCTTGTCGTTGATACGCACGTCCGAGAGCCCGCCGCCGCCTCCTCCCGGGAACGCGCCGGCGCCGCCGTTACCGCCTCCGTTCCAGCCGCCATGACCACCCCGCGCTGCGCCGACGCCGCCGCCGCCGACTCGGATCTGGACGACGTCGTTGGCCACCACTCGGAACACGCCCCGAGCGAACGCGCCGCCGCCGCCCGTGCCGAACGCGCCCTTGTCGCCGCCGCCGCCGCCGCCGCCCCACGCGTACGCGTCCACTGCGACGACCTGACGTCCCGGCGTCTCGGCGCGTGCTATGCGCAGCGTCTGCGCCGCGCCCGTGAAGTAGTAGGCCAGCTCGTCGAGCCGCTCGCCGTCGAAAGTGATCGGGAACAGCAGCACGGCGCCGTCGTCGCCGTCCGCGGCCCGCGCCTGCGCGCCAAACGCGACGCCGTGGACGTACTGGAGGTCGCCCGTGTTGGCTGCACGCGCGCGCTCTGCCGCTTTCGTGATCGCCACGGTCTCACCTGCCGAGGTCTCCGATGCGGTCGCTGTCATCGCCTTATTTGTCTCGCTGGGCACGCGGAAGTCGGTGAGAAAGTGCGGGAACTCGGCGAACGCGCTCGCGCCGACGGCGTTGCGCGCGCGGATGCGGGCGACGTACCGCGTGAACGGCGCCAGCGCAGGCGTTTGAGTCGTGGAGTCCCAGCGCCTTGTGGCGCCGTCCAGTGGCGCGACGCGCATCCACGTGGAGGACGGGAACGCTCTGAGGTCGAGCTCGTACGCGCTGATCGCGGCGCCACCGTTGTCTTCCGGCGGCTGCCACGTCAGCGCCAGCGTCGGCACGCGTTCGACGGCGAGCGCGCGCGGTGGTGTTGTGGGTGCCGCGGCCTCGGTGCGGAATGGCGCGGACGGCGCGCTGAAGGGCCCGACGCCGTTCGCGTTGGCAGCGCACACGCGAAACTCGCAGCTCGTGTTGGCGCGCAGAGGCATCAGTGAGGATGCGACCGTCGTGCGCGTGCGTCCGGGCGCGATCGCGTCGTCCACCGTGCGCCAGCTGAGCTCGCGGTCGCAGCGCTGCTGCAAGTGGAACGCCGTGACGGGGAACAGTAGCAGCGCGTCGTCCTCGTTGTTCGTCCACTGGACCGTCAGCCGCGTCGCGGACGCCGCCAAAAGCTCGGGCGACGACGGGGCGTGCGGCAAGCGCGTCGCTGGTAGCGTGAGCTGCCGGCTCGCTGAGCTCCAGTCGCTCCAGCCTCGCTCGGCCCAACGCGCACGCACGCGGAACGCACGCGTCTCGCCGTCGGCGCGGAGCCCGCGCACGAGGAACGCGCACTCGTCCGTACACGTCGGGGTGTCGAGTGCGCCGTCGCGCACCGCCTGGATCGCGACCTGGTCGCCAGCGCCCGAGTACGCGGCTGAGAGGGTCTCACTATACAGCGAGAGCAGCGGCAGGTCGCCGTGGTCGTCGGTGAGCGGCGCGTCGTGGGAAAGCGGATCGAAGAGCACGAGCCACTCGAACGTGCCAGCAGCGTCGTCCAGCGCGCGGCGAAAGACCTGCACGCGCGTGACCACGTCGAGCGTCTCGAGCGCGCGCTGTACGTCGAGCGCGCTGGCGTCGAACGCGATGGGCGGCGTGACGCTGTGCTGGTGCATATCGAGCGCGCTCGAGCGCGCGTGCGAGATCTCGAGCCGGAAAAAGCCGTCGGCGATCGTCTCGCCGGCGTCCGCGCGCGTGAAGATGCGCTGCCGCTCGTGGCGGTCGGCGCGCGGCAGTCCAGCGGCCGTCTCGGCCATGCCGGAGACGCTCGCCGACAGCGAGGTCCACGCATCGGCACCAGAGACCGTGGACTGCACCTCGTACGCGACCACGGCGTCGGTGCCGCTGCCAGGGTCGCCGCCGGGCCCTTGGGAGGCCTTGTCGAACGCGGGCCACGTGAGCAGCACGTCCGCGCGGCCCGGAGCCCCGGGCTGCACCGCCACGACGCGCGCCGCCACCTCGCGGCGCTGCGCGCCGCTCTGCTCCGCCCGCACATGTCGTAGCAGCACCACGAGCAGCAGCAGAAGACGAAGAAGACGCAGCGGGGACCACCGCATCGAGGCCATCGGCGGATCTACGAGTCGCGCGTGGCGTGGCGGCGAGTCTCTGTTATTCAGAAAAGCGCGTATCTTTCTATAAAAATGGACACGTCTCTCTGTGGCTCTCTCCGCGTCTCTTCACAGATCTCTACGCTTACTAGTCACTGGCTCGCCACACGGCCTCGGCGAGGCGGTCGTAGTCCTCGAGCGTGTTGTACACATGGGCCGAAATCCGCACGAAGAGCACTCCGTCGACACACTTGACGGGCACCTCGATGCGGTGCGCGTGGTGGAGCGCGTCCTGGATGCGCTTGGCGTCGCCCGAGTCGTTGGGCGCCGCGCCGTTGCAGTCCACGCCAAACACGCGGCGCGACGGCAGCTTCACGAGCCGCATCGCGTGGCGCTTGTGGAGCGGGAACGCCTGCGCGCGCACCAGCTCGTCGGGCATGTCCCAGGCCTCGTACAGCCTCTCTGTGGCGGCCTGGGCAAGCGCGTGGATGCGTGCGCGGCACCGCGCGGCGTCCTGGAGGTTCCAGAAGTCGATGCACCGCGGCAGCGCGAGCCAGGGCGAGTAGTCCTGGAGCCCAATCCACATGAACGCGCTCTGGAAGCCATCGAAGAAGCCGTGCGAGACCACGCGCGGGCGGATCGGTGGCGCGGATTCGGCGGCCGTCGAGTTGACGTGGAGGAACGCCGCCCCCTTGGGCGCCGCGAACCACTTGTGGCAGTTGCCCACGTAGTAGTCGGCGTCCAGCGCCGCGAGGTCGAGCGGCAGGTTGAAGAGCCCGTGCGCGCCGTCCACGAGCACGGGCACGCCACGAGCGTGACAGCGCGCCACGATCTGCGCCACGGGCAGCAGCACGCCAGTGTTGGACGTGATGTGGTCCACGACGACCAGGCGGCAGCGCGCCGTCACGTCGTCCACCACCTCATCCAGCGCACGCTCGAGCTTGCGCAGCACGGCGTCGTCGTCGTACGACTCCTCGAGCGACAGCGGCTCCTCGTGGACGCGCAGCCTCGCGTTGGCGGCCTCGAGCGTCTGTAGCATCTTGCGCACGGCGCCGTAGCGCGTGCTGAAGCAGACCACGACGTCGTTCTTGGTGTCGTCTCCAGTAGAGTTGGCCTGCGGCCCGAGCACCGAATCGAGCACGGCGTGGAGTCCCGACGTGGCGTTGGGCAGCAGCACGAGCTCGCGCGCGTCGCGCACGTGGAGCACGCGTGCGAGCGCCTGGATGGCCTGCACCACGAACGGGAAGAGCAGCCGGTCGTTAAAGAGCAGCGGCTGCGCGTCCGCGAATGCGCGCCAGGCGCCCGCGACGCGGCTCGCGTACCGAGTGGGCCCGCCGAACGCGCCATGGTTCAGGTACGTCCACCGCGCAAAATCGATCGTGAACAGCGCGCGGTTGCGTTCTGCGTCACGCGCGTCCAGCAGGTCGTCGGGCGCGAGCGCCGGCAGGAACGAGGCCGGGTCCGGGAGATCCGGCGGCACGTGGCCCGCGAAGAGCGCCTCGGTCGACGGCGTGTGGAACGAGCCGAAGGCCTCGTAGCCCGTGTGCGCTGGCGTGGCAGGTGGCGGCGTCGCGGTCGTCATTTTGGCGGTGGTCATGGCGCGCGCGGCGCCGCGGCGAACACGCGCGAAGGAGCCGAGGCGCATTTCGAGGGGGGCGTTGTGGAGAGCTCTACAGTTCGGAGCTACTGGAAGGAAGAGTGATGGTCATTTGTTAAGAACTAGAGAGACGGGGTGGATGGAAAATGTAGCCATGTTCAAAAGTGTCGATCCAACGGCGAACTGGACGGGGACGAGCAGGAGAAATAAAACGGGAGAGAAGAGGGGGTGGAGGAGGAGAAGGATGCATCGCTGAGACAGATCTGACGGTTGGCAGCACTTCGCCTCGGCAGGATGCGTCCGTTAGCGCGCTGAGAGCCACGTCTCCGTCGCTTCGACCGCGAGGGGCTGCGTGCTCAGGTGCTCAACAAACTTGGTCTTCCAGTCACCCACGCGGATCTTCTTGGTGCCCGACTCCAGCTCCTGCATGCGGCGCGCGCAGGTGGTCTTGGATGACGGTGGCAGGTGGAAGTTTCTCTTGAACTCCTCGGAGAGGTCGTCCACAAAGCCGAACTGGTCCTTGTAGTACTGGCACTCCATGAGCTCAACCTGCTCGAGCGCGTTGTCCCGGTTGTTGCCGGTCACGTACATCGCCTCGCCGTAGACGTCCTGGAAGAGGTTGAGAGTCTTGATCACGGCCTTGGTGCGCACGTCCCTGTCGTTCCTGAACCGGGCCTGCGACATGAGCGAGCGGCGCACCTTGTTCTTGGGGCAAAACAGCCCCGACGTCTGGAGGAAGCCGAAAAGCGTGTCTTTTTCGTACGTGTACGAAAACTCGCCGAGGTCCGTACCGCTGACCCACTGCCAGTACTGCGTGGGCAGCGGCGCGAAGAAGGGTGCGAGCAGCGGGTGATCCTCGACCTTGGTGAACGGCTGGCCGGCCGTGGACGCGCCCACCTGCATGGTCATGTTGGCCAGCACGGTCGGGCACACGTCCGAGGCCGAGAGTATGCACTGCTGGAACGCGTAGTTGGAGCTCTTCTTCTCGGCCTCGGTCATCTCGCGGCCCACCTGACACTCGAAGAACATTTGCGCCACGAGGTCCACGGTCGCACTGCAGGAACACAACGAGCAAGAGGGAGACAAGTTAGATATCCATGAAAGTCGAACGCCGCAGGCGACGTGAAAGGGGCAGCCTACGTACTGGTGGTTAAAGTAGATGGGGTCGGCGGCCGTGGCCATGGTGCCCATGGCGCCCAGGGCCGTGTTGTGGATTGAGTTGTGCGTGCCGTACTGGAGGTTCTGGCTGAAGATGGCGTACTGGTACGAGCCGCTGAGCAGGCGCGCGAGCGAGCTGTAGCCAAAGCCCGAGGGGAAGGCCTTGCTGAGCCAGTCGCTGCGCGGCAGGCAGCGGTTGCAGCTGGCGCCCGAGGCGCTGGACGAGTGGCAGTAGTTGGTGGCGATCCACGGCGCGCTGGCGCAGTTGCCCGAGGCTGCGATGCCGTTGATCGTGTTGGAGCCCGGCGAGCCGGCCGAGCCGCCCATGTCCTGGAGGAACGTGGAGCAGCCTTCGAACGTGGTGCAGACGCCGGCCATGCGCTTGGCAAAGTCGGCGTAGTAGTCCCAGTAGGGCACCGTGAGGCACGCGAAGCGCGGCTCGAGCGACCGCAGCATTGACTCGTACGCGTACAGGAAGCGGCGGTGCCAGTAGAGGAAGCCGCAGGACCGGTGGGACTCGTTGCCGGACTCGAGCTGCGAGTGCACCTCCACGAACAGCGCGTGGTACCCGAGCGCCATGGACGCGGCCACAGCGTCCTGGTAGAGCTGCCGGTCGGCCACGTTGAGCATGGCCCAAGAGCGCCGCACGCGCGGGCCGCACACGAGCGTGCCGTTCACAGTCGTGTTGGGCGTGAAGTAGATCGGCGGCGGCGGCGTCGGTGCTGGGGTCGTGGGCGGCGGCGTCGTCGGTGCCGCGGTGGTCGGCGCTGGCGTTGGCGCCACGGTGGTCGGCGCTGGCGTTGGTGCCACCGTGGTCGGCGGCGACGTGGTCGTCGGTGCCGCGGTGGTTGGCGGCGGTGTGGTGGTGGGCGCCGCCGTCGTGGGCGGGGGCGTGGTCGTCGGCGCCGCAGTCGTAGGAGCCGGCGTGGGCGCCACGGTCGTTGGCTCCGGCGCCACAGTCGTGGGCTCCGGTGCCACGGTCGTGGGCTCCGGCGACGACGTGGTAGAGACCGTGCCCGGCTCGAAGTCGGGCGTCGGCGTCGGCGCGTCCGTCGAGTTGGTCTGCGCCAGCACGCGCGAGTGGTGGCTCGTGCCCATGCAGAGCACGGCGGCCACGCAGAGCAGGCGTGCCACGGACGCGAGCTTCATGGCTGTCAGTGGCTTAGTCGGCTGAGGTCTGCCAAACGGATGCGGGGCCCCGGATGGCAGTGGAGACGCTCTCACGTGCGGGCGTGAGAGGGTAAGAGAGGGAATGCCGCCATGGTCGTCTCTCGCACCACCGAGCTGTTAGACGCTCCACAACACAGATATACAGAAAAGAGATCACCGGCCACCTCTCCGCTCCGCCCCGGCGCGCCGAATCCGCTTTGCGCCGCGGAAAGTTGCGCGAACGCGGCGGCGGACCGGTTCAATCTGACTTGTTTCCATTTGCAGCCAATCGAACGATCCAACACTGACTTTCAGCCAATGCAAGCGCGCGAGTCGGACGCAGCGGCCAGGATCGCATGGGCTCGGCCGAGCGCGCCGCGAACATCGCTTTCTTCCACCCTCTCGGGGGCAAACGGAACCGCCGGCTCTTGATACAATGCTGGTGATCCAGCGCTCTCTCCTCGTTGGCCGCCCCAGGCGTTATCGTGGCGTGTCTACACCCGGAAAACCACTGCGGGAGGTACCCGGGATCCGGAACCGTCCAGTGATGGCAGCGCAGGGTGACGTGCCGCTTGATCACGGCGCCCGGACTCTGGGCATGCGACGCAGCGGATACCACGCCGGCCGAATATGAGCGGAACAGTCCGGACACGCGCACACATGGATACACTACGCATCCCTCGGTACGGTACCCCAGACGAAGCGACATGCCGGGGGAAGCGAGGCTTGGTTTCTTTTTTATAGTTGGGATCTGGCAGAACACAAGTCAATGCCAACTTGGGGCGTTGGCGAGAGCCGGAGGGGGCGGCGTTCCCCCGTTCAGTTGGAATCTATCGTCACACGCTGACCATAGTGCGTGGGGAAGCCATGGGATCGTGGTGGGGATCTGACCACAAAACCAATTACTACGCGGAATGTCGCGGAACCCGCCAACGCCCTGCAGCACCGAGCAGTACGTACCGCGCCTGCTGCCATCGATGGCGGCTTTTCCGGAACCTGCCACAATCAAGTGCTGGGAATGTCCCCACCGAACGTCAACAACTCAAAGCGGCGCCCATCATCTTGAAGTCACACAACCTGCAGATCCAACTGAACCAACAAACGAACTGGTCCCGAAAGTCGCCGATAAACACAGCTTCCTGTATTAAAGAGTTCGTGATATTTGTCGCTAGTACTCCTTGAGCGTGAGTCTCGGCACAATGTTCATGGCTTGGAGCTCCTGGAACAGAAGCTTGCACGCGTACGGGATGCGGATGCTCACGACCTTCTCCTCCGACTTACAGTACTGGCACCACCCCTCGTAACCGAGCATACGGCAGCCCTGGCAAACATCCGCGCTGAACGCATCACTCGAGATCATCAACCGCTCCATGAGCAACATACTGGCACCGTAACCGATCAAACAATCGCGCTCCATCTCGCCCAACCGCAAACCGCCGTCCCGCGAACGACCCTCCGTCGGCTGCCGAGTGAGCACGGCCCGAGGGCCGCGCGCGCGTGCGTGCATCTTGTCCATGACCATGTGCTTGAGCTTCTGGTAGTAAATCGGACCCATGAAGATGTAGCACAGGATGGGCTCACCCGTGATGCCCGACGTGAGGTAGTCCTTGCCGGCGTAGTTGAATCCGTTCTTCACCAGCTCGCGCGAGCAGTCGAGAACGTTGTCAGCCGTGCCGTACTTCTCACCGAACGCAGTACCGTATGCGCGACGTCCGTTGAGCACTCCAGCCTTACCAGCGATCAGCTCGATCATCTTACCGACCGTCATTCGACTCGGGAAACCGTGCGGGTTCATGATCAAATCCGGACAGATTCCTTGGTCGTTGAACGGCATGTCTTCCTGGTTGCGAATCGTACCACACACACCCTTCTGGCCGTGACGACTACTGAACTTGTCGCCAATCTCTGGCCGACGAGTCTGGCGCACGAGCACCTTCACCAAGAAGTGGTTTGCCTCAGATGAAGTGAGCAACACCTTGTCGACGTAGCCCGGGATAGGACCCTTATAGGTCGTTGGTGCAGGAGAATACGTGACGTCAAGAGGATCACGCCCATCCACAGAGTCATTGAACTGTGTCGGCTGCTCCTTGTTGATCATAATGGCACCGTTCTGCACGATGCCACCAACACGGCTGATGCCATCAGCATCCAACGACGCGTACTTGGCGTTACGGAAGCCCATACCGCCGCCAACACCGTTGGAGACGAGACTGTCGAAGTCAGGCGGGCCCACAATGCGATCGTACGAGCCATTCGCGTACTTCTTGATCATGGTCTGGTACTTCTTGAAGACCATGCAACGACCGAACCCTCGATCCAACGATGCCTTGTTGAGAACGATAGCGTCTTCAATATCGTAGCCTGAATAACTCATGACAGCAACCGTGGCGTTCTGACCAGCAGGAACGTTGTCGAAGTTGACGAGATCCAACACACGGGTCTTTACCATCGGCATCTGCGGATACACCATCGTGTAGAGCAGCGTGTCGATACGCTCGTACTGGTTCATCGCAATCGTACCGATCGCCTGCTTGCCCATGGCGCACTGATAGGTGTTACGCGGGGACTGGTTGTGATGCGGGTACGGGATGAGACCGGACACGACACCCAAGATGGTCACCGGGTCGATTTCAAGATGGGTTGTGCGATCGCCGATCTCGCTCTCATGGAGGGCGACGAGACAGTTGTTCTCTTCATTCACGTCGACATATTCAACGCATCCCTCAACGATCAACGAGTGCAGATCACGCTTACCCGCTTGGAGTTCATCCAAGTGGGCCTGGGTAAGCCGGGTCCGGTGTGTCACTGGATCAATCAACAGGAGTGGGCGACAGACTCGGCCACCATCGGAGGCGATGTACACGACGCGCTGAACGTCGTGCATCATCACCGACACGAATTCGCCGATCAAGCCAGCACGACGAATGCGACGCAGACGCGTAACAAAGGTCCGGGGGTTCACGTGCGTACCGATGATGACACCGTTCAGGATGACAAGGTAGGTGGCCGGGTGATTGATTTCTTCACCAGAGCTCAACGACACGTCAGTGACACCCAAGTCGAAACACAAACGCTTGATCGGAGCAGCTTCGTCGTCGGAGGTTACGTGGCACAGGAGCGCCAAGTTCTTGACAAGACCACATGCTTCGCCTTCGGGTGTATCTGCTGGACAAAGCATACCCCACTGGGACGGCTGCAGCGCACGAGGACCGGAGACCTTGCGCGTTTTCTCAAATTGGGATGAAATACGAGTCATCATACCGAGCGCCGACATGTACGAGAGACGAGAGAGCACGTGGGTGACACCAGCACGATCCATTCGGAATCGCTTGAGCGTCCAGTTGCCTGTTGACAGCGCGTGGTAAAAACCCTGTGTGATGGTGTCCGTTCGGATACACTTGAGGATGTCGAAGACCGACGCACGGTTCGGCTTGCTGAGCACCATATCGGCCTGACGCTTGAGGTCGCTGTTGAAGCGCTTGAAAAGATCTTCAAAAAGCAGCGAGAGCAACTGACCCGCAAGTTCGAGACGCTTGTTGCCGTAGTAGTCCTTGTCATCAAGTCGCGTGCGGTCCTTGTCCGTCAAGATAATACGGCGCACAATGTGACCAACGTAAATGCACTTGAGGCGGAAGTTGTAGTCCTCGCACGGCACGTGATTCAGAACAAGGTTGGCAAGCGCGGAGCGGGCAGCATCCGACAGCGAGCGGTCGCTGTGATGGCTCTGCCCGCCACGGCTGCGAGCGTTTCCGCTCATCGCGCCGGCTTTCGTCACCGCGTTCATCTTCGAGCCGATGTACTCTAGCGCCTGCAGCTGCGTGAATACCTTCAGGTCCGACGCCTCCTCGAACGACGCCGTGAGCGCATCGGAAATGTCGGATTCGCTGCCAATCAACGACACGATCTCCTGGTCGCTCTCCATGCCCATGCCGCGCAGCACGATCACGATCGGGATGTCGCTGCCAAACGAGTTGGACTTGAGGTAGACTCGGTTCTTGTTGATGAAAATGTTGGTGCGCGACTTGCGCTCGTGGGTGGACGACGTGATGGAGGCGCACACGTTCTGTTTGGCGTCTTCTTCGATGATCACGCGGTTCTTCGAGAGCTGCTCGTGGATGAGCACGACCTTCTCCACGCCCTTGACGATGAAGTATCCTCCCGGGTCGTACGGGCACTCCTTGAGCTTGGCGAGCTCGGCCTCGCCCTTCTCCTTGAGCACGCAGTTGGCCGAGCGCAGCATGATCGGGATGCGGCCGATGAGCACCTTGTTGTTGGTCACGATCTTGTTGCCGCGGCGGTAGCGCACGCTGACGTACACGGGCGCGGCGTACGTGCGGTCGCGCAGGCGGCACTGGTGCGGCGTGACCGAGGACGACACGAACGCCTCCTCCTCGATCGACGGCGACCCGATGTGGATGTCCGTGTACTGCAAAAAGAACTTGGGGTCGGCGTCGCTGCGCACCATGTTGTTGGCCTTGGCGCGCACGATGTTCTTCATGTCGACGCTCGTGAAGTAGTCGAACGAGTCGATGTGCTGCTTCACGAGCCCGCGCAGCTGCAGAAAGTAGGGCAGCAGCTTCCACTTGTCCTCGACGCTCTTCACGGGCCGCTCGAGCTCCGCGAGCGACGCGGCCGACGCGCCGTGGAACGCCGCGGCGCCGTGGCCGTGCGCCGGACCAGCGCCCACAGACGGAGCGGGCGCCATGGAGCGCGCGGCGGGGATCTCGATGGATCCGGGGGTCTCTCACCACTGGTTGTGGTTTCCCTTCTGCCTGCCTTCCCAGAGGAAACCCACCCACGGGGACGAAAGGGTGGCCGGCGGTGGACGAGGGACGAATTCGGGACACAACGGGTGTGGACCACGTGGAGGAGCAGGTGGTGTGGCCCACATTGGATTGGGACGACCTTCGCGCAACACGCGCCACTTCAACTTGACGTGTCCTCCGCCTGACTGACAGGCGCGACTGACGTGGTCACGCAGCGCGGATCCATCGGCTGCCAATGCGACAACTCACAGTACGTAACCTCTTGGAATTTGACGCCTACGATTCACTGTTCACAGATATACACAAGCCAGAGAGTGTGGGATCACAAGGTGCGAGCGCCTTACGTCTGCGACGGCGACGAGCTCGCGACGAGCGCGGCCGCGACTCGCAGCGGCGACGTCGAGTGCTCGCGAAGCCCCGCGAGCCAGTCCACCTCCGAGATGACTTTGGCCAACGCGCGGTCGCGCTCTTCAAACACGAAGCGCTGGACGACAGGGCACGTGACCACGCCGGTGGTCCCCCCATACTCTTCATAGCGTTTGTGGGGGCGAGCGACCATCGTGCAACGCAATGTCGCCTCGGCCGAGAGCACGAGCGAGTCGCCGATTTGCTCGCTCTGCACGGCCCGAAGCCGGAGCTCAAAGGTCTCGAACACGCTGCGATGGTACCTCCACTGCGCGAGCAGATCCTCCACGGAAGTAAACTCCTCGTACTCGAGACCGACGATTGCATCAACCTGCCGCATCGGTGCCCTTGTGAGTCTTCGGTCGATTTCCTGAGTGGGGCCCAGCCGTAGGAAGATGTGCTGAACCAAGTTCATTGGGTCCCTCAACACCAGCTCCGTGTCTCGAGTATGCCGAGCACGCTTGCGCGCATTATCGCGCTTTACTTCCAAGTGCTCGATCTCACTATGAAGCTCTTGGATCTCGCGGTCCGTCTGCATCTCAACTGCTCGCTTGCGCCGACGGTAGTTGGCCTGATTTACCCGACATTGCTCCTTGCGCCGCGCTTTCTTGACATTTCGGATCTCCTCAGGTGTCATGCCTTCTCTGATCTCGTACTCGGGGCCAAGACAGCAAGGGCGGTCGTCATCATCATCGCAATCATCACCCAAATCATCGCCAGTCTTTTCCTTCGATGCAGAAGGAGACACTCGCTGGCTGTCGCGCCCCATTCCCGGGCGGCGAGCACGTGGCTTTGGAAGCATAAGTGTCTCGGCAAGCGAGAATCCAAACCCTGATACCCGCTCTCGACTCTCCGAACTCCCGCACTTTAGGTCTTCATCCTTCACGACTGCGCTTGCCGAAGTTGGGGAAGAAGACGTTTGCTTCTCATGCGGCGCTTCGCGTCGTACAATGCCCAGCGATGGGTCGAACGCTTGAACCTCACTGACCCAGGGACTGAACGGGGGCTGTGGTTCTCGGGCGACTGCGAACTCTGGGTCAGCACAACACTCTTCTCCACCGTAGCTGCTCCTAATGGACCGGTCTTGAGTTGCTCTTGTGCCCTCCACTATATGTTCACCGGAATAGCGTTGGCTCCGATCTCTCCTTGACTCCCTCAGTATCTGCTCCACACGATAACTCGAGGCGGCTCGGTCACGCCCCGTTTCCGGCCGCCGCACAGGCGCCGTCGTAAGCGTGATCGTATCGGCCAGCGTCAGCATTCGGATCGGTCCGTCGATCTCCTGGTCGCGTTCGGAGCTGGATGGATAACTCGCCTCCCGCTCGGTCTCGAGCCTTGACGCTGACCCACGAGGCTCTGTAATGTGCTCTCGAACGCTGCTCGGCGCGGCCGTGTGTTCGTGGCTTGGCCGCAGGGTAGTCGCGCGTGGGTCGAACGCTCCGTCACGGTCTTCGTCATGGAGGCGGGGCGGCCGCGGCCCGCGCGCGCGAAGCAGCGTGATCGTGTCGGTGAGGCTGAGCTTGGCCTCGCGCGTGACGAGGTCGCGTCGCGCCACTGGCAGCGCCGCACCGCCGAGTGTCTCCGTGTCATCCGACGCCCACGTGGGCGACGGTCGGTCGTGCGGCTCTCTGGGGGGCGGCGCGAGACCGAGCGAGAGTCCGCGCAGCGCCGGGAGCGGGGACGGCCCGTCGTCCTCCGCGTGCTCACGTCGGCGCGGATGCAGCATGGTCTCTGCAAAGGACTGACTGACGGAGGAACGGAGCCGGTCGTTTTCCAGTGAGCAGCAGTGGGCGTGCTCTGGGACGTGGGGCGCGAGCGGAGAACGAAGAGGAGACCAAGGCAGAGGAGAGCAAGGGGACGACGACGGGAGGAGGAGGAGGAGGAGGAGGAGGGGAAGGGTGCCAGGGGAGGCGCGTGGGCCGCTCCAGTTTCCACTTCGCGTCTGTGGAAAGAAACAACAAGCGGAGCCGTGTTTTTCTCGCTCAGGGCGGGCGTGTTGACTCAATTACATTAGGGTTTGTGTGGAGGGCGGGCGCGGAGGTTGCAGGAAGGTGGGACGCGTGAGCGAGAAACGGTTGCCGGTCGTATTTTTGTGTCCCGCCATTTGAATACGAGGTGAGCCGATTTGGTAAACGTTGGGCGGACCTGGTTTCAGCCTATCAGCATCGCGGAAGGTCTCCAAATCGAGGATGACACCACCCCCGCCGTTTCAGATGTGGGAAGTGGGGAATCTCTTTCAACGAGATGCGCCGACCAAGGCCAACTGCGCGCGCCAGCCCTGATCACATCAGCCAAGCAAGTGTATGAGAACTGTCCAAGCGGTGCATACTCTAGCGCCACACAGCGCAGCGCCAGCGCGAGTGGGGGGCGGGCTTTCCGCAGGATATTGGTACAGTACACTGATTCTGCCGTCGAATTCAAGATATGTAAGCTCTGTGACGGAATAGGGAGCTCGACAACCATAGGGAGCTCGACAACCAGCTAAAATGATTTTTTGCGCGGATGTTATCAATCAGGGCTAGGGGATTCCAGCCCACAACCCCAAGCCCGTTCGTGGAGTTCCGCGTTAGACAAGGTGACGAGAAACTTGCCACACACACTGCACGACATCGGTGACTTGACAAAAGTAGGTGCTATTCGGAACTGCTCACCAATACAGCAATGAAGCAATGAACAAGCAACACAAAGCAGCCCTCAGTTCCGTCGGCACGAGTGCTCTGAGAGTGGAGCCCTATCGAAGAGAAGTACAGATTGGGGGCGCGTAGCGTGGGATACATGCCCCAAGGTTCGATCTGTGTTCTGGAGCACCGAAGGGACGCGGGCGCGGCTTACTCCTCACCACGATGCGTAGCCACGTGCGTAGCCACCACAAATTGCACGTTTTGACGACTTCTTGCGAGCATTTTGAAATAGCGCCCACTTTTGCGAATCGTCAGCCCAACATCAGACGATTCACACTGCTGTTTTGACCCGATGAGTCACACCCGGCAACATGTGCCTAAACAATGATTTGACTTCGCCTGGCAAGTTCTAGACCTTCTCACGACTACAATACAGCACTCTCCATGGAGCATTCAGATTCTCTCACACTCGACATCCAACGTGGATCTTATTCATTCGTGACGCACTCTTAGTGAGAGTGTCACTGCCGACATTTTGGGTCTGGCCTTTGTGTCTTACACTATTTCCTTGGAGGTGGAAGCGTGATTGGTGGGTCCAAAATCCGATGCTGGAGCCCTGGCGGTCGAACGGTTCAGACCACGAGCAGACGAGGCTTTGGCGACGGATAACGCGAAGATGCACAGAAGAGACGGGTAACGTGGCTTTTGCTGGAAGAGCCAAAGGGCGGCAGCTGACGCGACGAGCGGCTAGGTGTTCAAGAAGCAAAGAGGGTCAGTTTTGAACCCAAGATTATGGTCGGTTGGTGCACACAGAATCGAGTTGGGATCACAGCCAATAGACCCACAAAGCCAACGACGCAATGCACTGGATGGCGTGCCTAATACAGTAAAATAGAAGTCCTCGAAGCGACTCAAAGCGCATGGAAGAGATGTGCGCGCCGTTTCTGTCGTGCACAGCATATCGAATTGTTTGAAAGAAATGTTCAACCACTTGATGCCTGGCTCAATTACGGCACTTGTGCGACCAAAATAATCTCATCTCTAGTCCTAACCCTAACGAAATCCCGCCAGACGGGCGTGGTTTTTTTGCGCAGACAACGTGATGCCGCGTCCCGTGGGGTGGGCGTGATCGCGCGCCATCGCCCCTTTTTCCGGAATGTCGGCCGTCGATCACTCGGCGGCTATTTTCCCACCCACGCCATCCGGCCGGTGGCCAGCGTGGCCAACTTTGCCCCAACGTTGGTCGAGCGAGCAATCCGGAAAGCGAGTACCGACACGAACGACGAGTCGAGTTGGGAGCGGCCACGCCATCATCACCAACGTTGGGAACTTCCAACAAACCAGGCACCTTGCCACTGATGCTGCCACCGATGCTGCCACGCCTCGGCGCGGGGCCGTGCATGCCGCGTGCCACGCCGCTGCCACCGCTCCACAGCCTCCAAATGCCCCTGCGCGCCACATTGCCAGCTCCGGTGCCGTGCGTGGCCATGGCACTGCCACGGCATCCACCTGACGAGGAGCTCCGCGTCAAGTTCGAGCAGCTCCAGACGCCTCGCGCCCCGACCAAGCGCAGCGTCTGCGACGACGCGCAGGACGCGGAGGAAGAGGCGGAGGGCGCGCGGTCCCCGGACGCGGTCGACAAGCGCGCGCGCCGCAAGGAGCAGTGCCGCGTGAACCAGGCCAACTACCGCAAGCGCAAGCGCCAGCACGAGCTGCGGCTGGGCGGCGCCATCGAGGCGCTCCAGCGCGAGATCCGGGCGCTCTCGGCGCAGCGTGAGGCGCTGGCGGCGCAGGACGGCGACGGCGGCCCGGAGCACGCGATCGCGGCGTTCTACCTCGCGATGCAGGCCGCAAACGAAGCCCCAACTACCACGGCGGCGGGCCGCGCGACGCTGCTGGCGCTGCAGAGCGAGCAGTTCGCGTCGCTGGACGAGCTCACGCGCGCGTGGCGCGCGCACCAGCGCGGCTTCGCGTGCTTCCGGCTGCACGTGGTCTCGACCGAGCGGCTTGAGGCCGGCGAGTGCGTGATCATCAAGGCCGACGGCGAGCTCGAGGTGGCGCTCCACGGAGGCGACGCCGAGGACGACGCGCCGCTCGTGTGTCCCGTGCAGCAGCGCTTCGAGATCGACTGCCGCACCAATGCCGTGGCGCGCGTGACGTCGGAGGTAGACCTCATCGCGGGCGTGGCCAGCGCCCGCGCTTCCGCCGAGACGCGCCGCGGTCCAATGGCCGTGGCGCGCGTGCTGGAAGGGCTCCGGTAACGACACGCGAGCGGGTCGAGTCGTCAGGACGAGATAGATAGGAGAAGACGAGGAAGCGAAGTATACTAATGACAATCCACGTCCCCGCGCTCCCTGGAAGCGGTGGATCATTGTGGTTTTCCACTGAATGACCATTTGGAGGGGCTGAAATGTGCTGGGGAATGCGTTCGTGGCTCAGTGGCGAGCAGGCGAACACGGATCTGATATGAGACGGGAGCGCGGTGTCAAATGAATTCCAGCGCACGACGAGTACACCCGTACAACATGTATGCGCTCACGCACGCGGTTTGTGCAGTCCTCTGGGAGGAATGACTCGCCACGCCGTGCCATGCCATGCCGTGCCGTGCAGTCAAGCGCCCCCAAATAGGTTTTGTCGTCAAGGAAGCGAGCGCGATGCGTCCTGTCTGTGGACGGGTGGCTCTTTGACTCGCGCTTTGCCAGTGGGGGCGGGGGGGGGAGGCCGTCGCGTTAGTCGAACTTCAACTTGCTGCTTCAACATGACACAGATCGACAACCGTAGACACCTGAGACGTAGCCATGCCATGCTTGCGGGTAACGTACATGCGTGTTTAGCAGCTTTGACACCACGCGCGGGTCCGCCCCACCAGTCAACATCCCCCATCTTGACAATTGTTGCCCCAGTGGGACAGACAGGCGTCGTGGGGGTTCTGAAGGACCCTCCATATCCTCGAGTTCGCTTCTCAGGTCCCACTCCGAAGTCCGGCCCCTAGTGCAATGCCAACGAAGTGAATTCCCAGGCCACGAACGCTCTGCAAGAGGCCTGAGCGTGATGAACGGAGACCAAAAATGGATTCGAGCCAACGAGCCAAAAAAGAGGCTTTTCATATAATAATTTTGTGTGAGGGATGGAGCGGTCTCACATAAAACGTGGGAAGGATGTGTGTGTGAGGACGGTTTGCCATCATGACCCTCGACACACCCATCTGAGTCCCTCACAGGGCCGGCTCGGCAGGTTTCACGACCGTGACCAGCGCCACGCGCTTCTTCTTCTTCGGTGCGTCTGCTGCCGTCCCACTGCACTCGCTCGCGGCTCGCTTGCTTCCCACCGCTGTCGGCTCCGCTGAGCGCTTCCGAGCGTACTTGAAGTAGAGCAGTGGCCGCAGCGTCTCCGCCGAGCCGTTCGCGCGCCCGCGGTGCCACACGCGGTAGTCCATGACCACGGGCGTACCCGCGGCCACGTAGTGGGTCACACTCTCGAGCTCGGCGTAGTCCTCGAACGCCGCGCCGCGCCTCCCGTTGTCGCCGTCGCGGAACTGAGACCGTCGCTTCATCTCGGTGCCGCCGATCTCGGGCGTGATCTCCACAAGCGGCACAAACACGTTGATGCGGTCGGCTATCCAAAGAAGACGAGACGAGATCGTCAATTCCACGTCAGCCCCATTGGGCGCCCTCAAAGCATGATCCTTTTGCACCTGGTTCGTGTTTGGTCGGGTCGCGGTGGACACCGTCGAGGTGCCAGTTCTGGTCTCCGTCGCCCGGCCGCGCGACCACGCAGCCGATGTACTCGAGCGCATACTGGTCGCTCAACTCGGTGCTGTCCGTGTCGTCGACCGCGAAGATAGCGTCCACGACGCTTCGCCAGCGCTCCTCGAGCGCACGGAACAGCGCGGCGTCCACTGGCGTCACGTCCCGGACGAGCTCCTGCGCGGCTGCGCGCGCATCGGGCAACGCGACGGAGGAGCGCGCGATCACGCTGACCAGCTCCATGTCCACGCGGCCGCCCTGGCGTACGTAGAAGCCCGGGACGCGCTCGGCGTTGGCGACGTTCGCGAGGTCGATCGCGTGCGCGCGCGCGACGCCGCGGAGCTGCTCGTACCTCGCCTTCACCGCCGTGCGCGCGCTCGCGACCTGCGCGTCGCTCAGCCCGAAGCGCGCGTGGTCCAGCGCTACGAAGCCGTCGGCGTGGAACGTCCGCGCGAGCGCGCGCGGCGGCGGCGAGCCGGCGCCCTCGGCGCTGCTCGCGTCCTCGCGCATGGTGATGTGGCGGAGCGGACAGTGCGATAGAAACGCGTTTCCATCGCGTTAGGTTCCATAGCAGTTAACAACAGGCACCATCTGGAAAATCGAAGCTTCTCGTGGATTCGATTTTGTTCTTTTTTTTTTTTTTTCGAACATTGGGCCAACTGAGCGGATGGGCCGAGTTGATGGGCCGCTCGGCGGTGTTCTCTCGCCTCTCGGAGAAGCACCCGTGGATCCTCAAGACTACGATTTGAGAAGCACCGCGCGCGACCGAGCAAGGACATGGCGCTGCCTGCGTTCCTCTCCCCCGCGGAGCCCTCGGGCCTCGTGATCGCCACGGCGGTCGTCGTCGTGGTCGTAGCCGCGCTGCTGCCATGGCAGCGCCGTCGCGTAGTGCCGCCACTAGCCACGACTGACAAGGCCGACCCAGCGCTAATCAAGCAGCCGCGGCAACTGTCCATGTCGCCGCGCGTCGTGCTTCGCTTACTGCGCGTGCTGCACCACCCGGAAGAGATTCCCGAGCTCGTGCTCCAGGCGGCGCTGGCGTTCGGCCAGGAGCCGTGGCTGCGCCGCATGCCGTTCTTCCCGGACGTGCTCATGGTCTCGTCGCCGGCGCTGCTGGAGGACGTGGTCAAGACGCAGCGCACCAACTTTGTCAAGAGCCGGCTCTTCGCCGACATCACGCGCGAGACGCTGGGCGACGCGTTTTTCGCGCGCGAGGGCGCCGCGTGGTTCCACCAGCGCAAGATCGCCTCGCGGTTCTTCTCGCCGCGCATTTACCGCGACGTCGCGACCGTTACGATTCAGCGCCACACCGAGAAGCTCTTTGGCGTGCTCCACGAGGCGTCCGTGACCGGTTCGACCGTGGATCTCACGCGGCTGCTCCACGGATTCACGTTCCAGGCGTTCGCGGACCTCGGATTTGGACTCAAGACCGAGTCGCTCCATGCGCGTGAGCCGCACGCACTGGAGAAAGTGATCGACGCCGCGTTCTCGCAGGCGATCTACCGCGTGCTCGTGCCGCCGTGGTTCTGGAAGCTCCAGCGGTTCCTCAACATCGGTAGTGAACGCGCGTACGCGGCCAACACGACCGAGATCCGCCGCATCGTCGGCGAGCTCGTCCAGGAGAGCATCGCGCTTTCGCAGAAACCCGACCGGCGCGAGGCCGAGACGCTGGTCGAGCTCTTTGTCCACGCGATGCGCGACGGCGAACTGCCGTTCTCGCCGCAGCTGCTGTGCGATCTGGCCGTGATGTTTATGATCGCGGGCCGCGACACAACTGCCGGCACGCTCAACTGGATCCTCTATGCGCTCTCCAAGCACCCGGAGGTCGAGGCCAAGGTCCGCGCCGAGCTCTGGGACAAAGTGCCGCACTTCATGGACGGCTCGGGCCCGGCGGCGCTGACCATGGACGAGGCGCACAAGCTGAGCTTCCTCGAGGCCACGATCAAAGAGACGATGCGGCTGTACCCCATCGTACCGCTCACGTTGCGGAACACCGAGCAGGACACGGTGCTCGTGGACGGCACGTTCGTGGCCAAGGGCACGATTGTCGGGCTCTCGCCTTTCGTAACGGGCCGACTAACCAGCATCTGGGGCGACGACGCGCTCGCGTTCAAACCTGAGCGTTTCCTGGACGAGACGGCGCTCAAGCTGCGCGCGGTGTCGGCGTTCCACTTCTTTGGCTTCCTCGCTGGCCCGCGGATCTGCATCGGCATGAACCTCGCCATGCTCGAGATGAAGCTCGTCCTCGCCGGGCTGCTGCGCCGCTTCCGCCTCGAGGTGGCGCCCAACGACGGTAGCTACGCCGTCTCGGCCATGATGCCGCTCAAGCACCCGCTGCTGGCGCGCGTCCACGCGGCGCCTGCCGCCCGCCCTTGCTGAGAACTTCCTTCCTCGTACAGTAGCGGAGCTCTCTGTGGAGATGGCTACATGTTTCTGTGATCGGTTCGTAACCTGCATAGATATGAGATGGCCGTTTCCGCCGTGATCATCAATCGTTGCGTCTCTCGACGAGTTGCGGGAAGCGAGGTTTACCGGCGGCCTGATTCTGCGCCGCACGAACGAGTGTGACCTCCTGTATCAGACCTCGTTAGTTCCGTTTCCCGCGGGGCCCTCGCGTTGACCGCTGGGTTCATTTGCCCACAATCGCCGTCGCCCCTCGGTCCTGGACACTCGCCACTCGATCGCCCATGGTCTCCGTTGTCGTGCCCGACGTGCTGCGCGACGCGACGCCGCTGCAGGTCGCGCTGGGCGCGTGCGCCGCCACGCTGCTCGCGTACAAGCTGCTGGTGCCGTCCAAGCCGGCGCACGAGCGCTACGCGGCGCGACACGGCCTGATGCACATCAAGCCGGCGCGGCCGCTGCCGACGTCGCACTGGCTGCTGGGCGACCTCAAGGAGATCGGCAAGAACGCGCCGCGGTTCCCGGACTGGATCTACGAGAAGAGCGTCGAGATGGGCGAGCAGCCGTGGCTGCGGCGCATGCCGTCGCAGCCCGACGGCATCAACATCGTCTCGCCGGCGCTCGTGGAGGACGTGGTCAAGACCCAGAACGACGTGTTCGACAAGGGCGAGCAGTTCCACGAGCTCTTCGAGGACCTCATCGGCGACGGCTTCTCGGCCAACGACGGCGCCGCGTGGTTCCGCCAGCGCAAGACCGCGTCCAAGTTCTTCACGGCACGCATGTTCCGTGACGTGGCCACGAAGATGATCAACAAGCACTCGCAGGTGGTCCTCGGCGTGCTCGAGGACGCGCAGCGCGCGAATGCCACGGTAGATCTCACGCGGCTCTTCCACGAGTTCACGCTCCAGACGTTCGCGGAGCTGGGCTTTGGGCTCGAGATGCAACTGATCGGCAACCCGCACGGCCACCCGCTGGACGCGGCGCTCGACGACGCGCTGCCACAGATCATGCGCCGCGTGCAGATGCCGTCGTGGCTCTGGCGTCTCCAGCGGTTCCTCAACGTCGGCGGCGAGCGCAAATACGCCGAGACCACGCGGTTCATCCGCGCGCTCGTGACCGAGATGGTCCACAAGAGCCTCGAGCAGTCCAAGCGCGGCGCGCTCGCCGACCGCGAGGCCAACACCATCGTCGAGCTCTTCATCCACGCGATGCAGGACGAGAACGACCCCGTGCCCGTGACGCCCGAGATGCTCTGCGACGTCGCGATCATGTTTGTGCTCGGCGGCCGCGACACGAGCGCCGACACGCTCAACTGGCTGCTGCTCATGCTGGGCAAGCACCCGCACGTGGAGCAAAAGATCCGAGAGGAGCTCTGGACCAAGGTACCGGCGCTCATGCGCGGCGAGACGGCGTCCATCACGATGGAGGAGGTCCAGACGCTCACGTACCTTGAGGCGACGATCAAGGAGACGCTGCGGTTCTACTGCCCCGTGCCGCTGAGCCTGCGCCAGGCCAACCGCGACACGCACCTCGTAGATGGAACGTTCGTGCCCAAGGGCTGCACCATCGGCATGTCGCCGTACGCGATGGGCCGCCTGAAGAGCATCTGGGGCGAGGACGCGCCCGAGTTCAAGCCCGAGCGGTTCCTCGACGAGGCAACGGGCAAGCCCCGCGTGATCTCGGCGTTCCAGTTCTTCAGCTTCCACGGCGGCCCGCGCGTGTGCATCGGCATGAACCTCGCGCTGCTGGAGATGAAGATCGTGGTCGCCGTGATGCTCAGCCGCTTCCAGTTCGAGCTGCTGCCCAACGACGGCAGCTACCGCTTCTCCGCGGGGCTGCCGCTCAAGAGCCCGCTGCTCACGCGCGTGCGTGCTGCACCTGCGGCGACTCCTTAAAAGGGTCTTCGTGCGCTCGATGGTCTCCGTTACGAATGAATCCGAACCTCGTTTCCTAAACAAATGAGTTACATTCCAATAGCTTGGGTCTACTTGAGAGAGAACGACTAGTTGCGGGTGCGGTGGATGCGCGCCATGAGCGGGCTCTTGAGCGGCAGGCTCGCCGAGAACTTGTAGCGGCCATCGTTGGGTAGCACCTCCAATCGATAGCGGCTCATGATCCCCGCGATCAGCAGCTTGAGCTCGAGCATGGCGAGGTTCATGCCGATACAGATGCGTGGGCCGGCGTGGAAGCTGAAGAACTGGAATGACGACAGCACGCGCAGCTTGCCCGTGGCCTCGTCGATGAACCGCTCGGGCTTGAACTGGAGCGCATCGGGCCCCCAGATGCTCGTGAGCCGGCCCATCGTGTAGATCGAGAGCGCGACCGTGCAGCCCTTGGGCACAAACGTGCCGTCAACGAGGTGCGTGTCGCGCACCGCCTGGCGCGCGTTCAGCGGCACCGGCGGGTACAGCCGCAGCGTCTCCTTGATCACGGCCTCCATGTACGTGAGCACCTGCGTCTGCTCCAGCGTCAGCGCGCGCACCTTGCCGGTCATGAGCTCGGGCACTTTCTCCCTCAGTTCGTCGCGCAGCTTCTGCTCCACCTCCGGGTGCTTGCTGAGCTCCAGGAAGAGCCAGTTGATCGTGTCGGCCGAGGTGTCGCGGCCGCCGACCACGAACATGATGCCGATGTCGCGCAGGATCTCGGGCGTGATCGCATCGGCCTCGCGCTCGCCGTCCTGCATGGCATGGATGAAGAGCTCGACGATGTTGGTGGGCTCGGCGCGCGGGCCTTTCTGCTGGCTCTGCGCGAGGCTCTGGCTCACCATGTCGCCCACCATGCGCCGGATGTCGGCGATCACGCCGCTGTACTTGCGCTCGCCGCCGACATTGAGAAAGCGCTGGAGCTTCCAGATCCACTCGGGCGTCTGGAGCCGGTAGAGCACCTGCGGGAAGGCCTCTTCAAGCGCGTTGTCGAGCGGGTGGCCGTCGGCGCTGCCGATCAGGTCCATCTTGAGCCCGAAGCCGAGCTCCGCGATGGCCTGCAGCGTGAACTCGTGGACGAGCTTGGTCATGTTGACGGCGTTGTCCGTGCCGCAGGCCTTCTCGAGCTCCGCGAGCAGCAGCTCGGCGTGCTTGCTGATCATCGAGGTCGCCACGTCGCGGAACATGCGCGCCGAGAAGAAGCGCGAGGCGATCTTGCGCTGGTGGAACCACTCGGCGCCGTCGAGCCCGAAGAAGCTCCTGCCGATGAGGTCGCTGAAGACCGAGCGCGTGAACTCGCCCTTGCCGAACACGTCGTTCTGCGTCTTGACCACGTCCTGGACGAGCTCCGGCGACGCAAGGATGATGCTGTCGGGCAGCGCGGGCACGTGGCGGAGCCACGGGCGCTCGCCCATCTCGAGCGTCTTCTCGTAGATCCAGTCCGGGAAGCGCTCGGCGTTCGCGGCGATCTCGAGCGCGTCGCCGAGAATCGCGCGCGTCCCGGGAAGCCGGTGGGGCGCCTTGATGTTCGTGAGCCCGTGCCGCGCCGCGTAGCGCTCGTGCGCCGGCTTGGACGGCACTAGCAGCTTGTACGCGAGCAGTGTGGCGGCGCACGCGCCCAGCGTGACCTGCAGCGGCGTCGCCTCGCGGAGCGCGTCGGGCACGACAACGGAGACCATGGCACACGTACGGACGGTATCGATATCGACTTGCGGGGCACGCGGTGGTTTGTACACTGATGCTATTCCGGACCGCGGGAGGGAGTGGCGTCCGGCTGGCTGTTCCGATCTCGTGGTCACCGGAGAGCGTGGAGGATGTGACGACAGGATCCGCAACGCTTGATGGCTTTCCTCGGGAGCTGAGACCGAGCCAAGTGACGTACACACACTCCGCGAAGAGACGGGACAGCGTCTGTGTCAGCTCTACCGGTCAAGAACCGGTTTGGCGGACAGGAAGACGACGGGAAGACGAGCGGTCTCGTCTTCGCCAGCCGGATGTTCTTGTGGATCCGCTCACACGTCGCAGAGATCAACGGTATTCACTGCCAGCGTGGCACGAACACTGACGGCAGTGCGCCTGGCATTGCCATTTTTGCGGATTTCTCCACGAAGCTTCGATCATGACGTTCGTCCGGCCGCCAGCGCTCCGCAAGGGCGACACGATCGCGATCGTCGCGCCCGCCTCCGGGTTCGCGGCGCTCGTGCCGCACCGTCTCGAGAAGGCGCGCGCGTTCTTCGCGGCCAGCGGATACCAAGTCAAGGTCTTTGCGTCGGTCACTCGCTCGCCCCAAGCGAACATGACGCAGTTGCTGGAGACGCATCCAGAGCCGCTGGACCCGGCGATCTACGGCGTGCAGTACCCAGCGTACACGTCGGCGGACGCGCTGACGCGTGCTGAGGACCTCATGGCCGCGTTCGTGGACCCGGAGGTGCGCGCAATCGTGTGCGCCGCCGGCGGCTGGGGCGCCCACGAGGTGCTCGAGTACCTGGATTTTGACCTCATCCATCGAAACCCGACCATCTTTGTCGGGTTCTCCGGGATGACCTCGCTCCATTGCGCGCTCCAGGCGCGAGCCGGCATTGTCTCGTTCTACGGACCGAGCGCCGTGTGCCAGTTCGGCGAGTTCCCCGAGCCGGTCGCGTACACACTCGACCACTTCTGGCGCGTGCTCACTGTCGCGAGCCCTGGTGGCGAGGTCCAGCCGTCGCTCGAGTGGAGCGACGACAAGACTGCGAACTGGTTTACGAAGGCGGACATGACCCACGTCAATGCGATGAAACCCAACGCCGGATACACGTGGCTACGAGACAGCTATGCGAGCGGCACGCTGCTGGGCGGTTGTCTGCCCGTGCTGCTCACGGTGAAAGGAACTTCGTACCTACCGGATTTGACCGACGCGATCTTGCTGCTCGAGACGCCCGAGAGCGATCACGCGTTTGACCAGGGCATGCCGCTCGACCAAATCAACATGGTGCTGGGCGCGCTGCGCATCGACGGCACGTTCGCCAAGATCAAGGGGCTCGTATTCGGTCGCGTGTTCGCGCACTCGGAGGAAAACGTCCGCGAGATCCAGCGGCTCGTGCTGTACCACACGCGCGGGTGCTCGTTCCCGATCGTGTACGGCGTGGACATTGGCCACACGGACCCGATGCTGACACTGCCGCTGGGCTGCCGCGTCACGCTCGACTCGGCGCAAAACCAGTTTAGCATTGATGAGTCTGGTGTTTTGGAATGAGATGTGTTACTGAGGACGTGACCTCCTGTTCATCCTGCTTTCGATTGGAATGATTAATCGTGTTTTACTGCTGTCATGCGACATAAGATCAGCAAGCTCGCCGCGCGCATTCCTAGCTGGTCCACAGAGACAGTGATGATGAGTCGCCATCGCTCCGACACCGTGTCCGCGCGACGATGTCTCCGAAGACGCGGCTTTGTTCGGCGTCGCCACACGACGGTTCTTGTGGAAATCGCGGGCTTCTTGTGGTCCGCGCTCAGGGCAGCATCCCCTCTCACACGTCGCAGACGCACCCGCGCGACTCTCGCTCCACAAGAATCACTTTCGAATCGGACGAGCCCCCAAGACACCGACGACAGCGACTCCACCGCAATGGCATCTCCCGCGCTGCCCTCGGCCACGCGCCGCCCGCTGCTCACGCCGCCGGCGCTGCGCACGGGCGACACGATCGCGATCGTCGCGCCCGCCTCCGGGTTCGCAGCGTTCGCGCCGCACCGGCTCGAGAAGGCGCGCGCGTTCTTCGAAGCCAGCGGCTACCAGGTCAAGATCTTCGCGTCGGTCACGCGGACGCCCAAGGAGAACGTAGCGCACCTGGTCGAGACCCACGCGACGCCGCTGGACCCGGCGATCTACGGCGCGCAGTTCCCGTGCTACGGCTCGGCGGACGCGCTCACGCGCGCGCAGGACCTCATGGACGCGTTCGTGGACCCGGAGGTGCGCGCGATCGTGTGCACGATCGGTGGGCTCGACTCGCACGAGCTGCTCGAGTTGCTCGACTTTGAGCGGATCCGCGAGAACCCGACGATCTTCGTGGGCTACTCGGACATCACGTCGGTCCACTGCGCGCTGCAGGCGCGAGCCGGCATCGTCTCGTTCTACGGACCGAGCGCCGTGTGCCAGTTCGGCGAGTTCCCCGAACCGCTCGCGTTCACGGTGGACCACTTCTGGCGCGCGCTGACGGTCTCTGAGCCGCTCGGGCCGCTCGCGCCCTCACTCGAGTGGAGCGACGACAAGACCGCCAACTGGATCACCAAGGCCGACATCACGTATGTCAACAAGATGAAACCCAACGCCGGATACACGTGGCTACGAGAGGGTCGCGCCAGCGGCACGCTGCTGGGCGGCTGTCTGCCCGTGTTACTAAACGTCCGTGGCTCGCCGTTCCTCCCCGACCTTACGGACGCGATCGTGCTGCTCGAGACGCCCGAGAGCGATCACGCGTTTGACCAGGGCATGCCGCTCGACGAGATCAACATGGTGCTGGGCGTGCTGCGCATCGACGGCGCGTTCGCCAAGATCAAGGGGCTCGTATTCGGTCGCGTGTTCGCGCACTCGGAGGAAAAAGTCCGCGAGATCCAGCGGCTCGTGCTGTACCACACGCGCGGGTTCTCGTTCCCGATCGTGTACGGCGTGGACATTGGCCACACGGACCCGATGCTGACACTGCCGTTGGGCTGCCGCGTCACGCTGGACTCGATCCAGAGTCTCTTCAGCGTGGATGAGCCCGGCGTTCACTTCAAGCAGACGGCGGCCAGTTGGGACAGGGTCCCAGCTGGCGGTGTGCGGTAGAAGAACCGTCGCCCACATGATGCGGAATACACGCCGCCGCCAGCCGGTCGCTTCCTTTTCGCTGCTTCTTCTTCCACAGGGTCATCTGACGTCTGGTCCACCATGTCTGTTGCTCTCTCGTTCTCTCTCTCTCCCTCGTTTATCCATGGACACGAGCGCTGGCTCGATCTCCCCACGCACCCAACTCCGCTGTTCCCATTTGTGGATTCACCGCCACCCTGCTGCTCGTCTCTTCTCGACGCTGCGCTGGAAATAGCTCGCCCCTACCAACTGCCAAGATGCTCCCGCCGGGCTTCTCGATCGAGTCGAGCCACAGCAAGATCAGCGACAGCTTTGCCACCATCCCGATGCTCGACGACGACGCGCTCGCGCGCAAGAAGCTGCTCGCGACCACGAGCTTCTCAGCGCTGAGCCGCAGCGGCGCTGCGGCGCTCCAGGCCAACGGAGCAATGACAGCAACAGCCACGTCCACGCCCTCGCACGCAGCGTTCCGCGGACTCTTCGTGGTGCAGAGCGCGACCGAGGCGCGCCACGTCAAGTACGCCATGGAGGTCGCGAGCCCCGAGCTCCAGCTCCACGTGCGCGTCACGCAGCGCTTCAGCGCGTTCTACCTGCTTCGTAAGCGACTGCTCCAGGCGCTCAAGAAGTGCCAGGACGAGGCCGCGCGGCCGTCGCTGCTGCAGCCCTCCAGCCCGCTCTTCGACCTCGAGCACACGCTGCGGCGCCCGTGCTGTGCGGGCTGCGCGCACGTGCGCAAGGTGCTCAAGCGCGCGCCGTTCCCGCGGCGCGCGTTCGTGTTCACGACGGTCGAGGACGTGGACGCGCGCGCGCCGCGGCTCGAGGCGTTCCTCAGCGAGTGCGTGCGGCTCGTGGGCGACTGGCCGGGCTGCGTGCGGGGCCGCCAGTTCGCGTGCGTCGTGCTGGGCCAGTTCCTGTCGATGAACTTGCTGTTCCACGTCTTCCACCAGCTACGACTCACGATCGCCGAGGCCAACGTTGCCGCCGCCGCCGCTGAAGCCGCGGTCGCTGAGCCCGCGCCAGACGCTAAGACGAAGACCGAGACGCCCGAGGCGGAAGCGTTACCGGTGATCGACGAGACCGCACCAGCGATTCCGTCAACAAGAGTTGACAACCAAGTCAAGGCCGTGTAGAGGTGGCCAGGGGCTTTCGAGTGTATCCATCCAGCCGGGCAGCAAGTGAAGATGGGGCGCCGTCCATGAGTTAGAGGACGAGATACCGTCGGAGAGTATCCGCTAAAAGAAGAAATGTATGGTGTATTGCTCCCACTTACAGAGGTGCGTGGTGCGCTGCTGGTCCTCATTTCGGCGAGAACATAGCGAGCGGGTTCGTGGCGTTCGCGGGGCGATCCTGGCTCACGTCCCAGTGCTCTTCGATGCACGAGCCGTTCATGCGGAAGATGTCGACGGTCACGGACGGCGCCGTACCCGGTGCCGGCGTGAAGTAGTAGTGGAACATGGCGATCTGCCGCTCCGTGTCCAGCGACTGCGTGATGATGGTCGCGGGGAAGCCGGCGGCTGCCGGGTCGGCCGTGTCGTTCCCCACGACGTCGAGGATCGCCTGGCGCCCCGAGAGGATGAACGGGTTGTGCTGGATGTAGGTCTCGGCTACGTGGTCCTCGAATGCCGTGCGGAACTGGCCCGTGACCAGGAAGAGCCGCGTGAAGCGCTCAAAGATCGCGCGCTGCTGCGCCGGCGTGACGGCTCGCCCCGGGCAGTAGGGCCCCGGCGGGAGCTCCGCGGCGTCGCTACAGAGCGGCGAGGGCACCGCGTTTGAAGCGGCCGCGAGCAGCGCGAGACTGGCGAGGACACGTGCAATGGAGGGCATTGGCGACGATGGGAACAGTGACGGTTTGATCTGGAGGGGGCGAATTGGCGAGTGAGCAACTGAGAGAGTGAAGCTCGACTGGGTCTTCGTTCCCAATGGTAACCTCCCAGTTGCCAGGGCCGTGAAAGAATTGTCTGGCTTTGGATTCTAATGGGTGACATCTTAATGGATTCGACTACTCAGCTTACCACCTTCCCATGAACACGACTCATCAGCGCGGTGCGCAGGTGGACTGGAGCTTCCAAAAACTCTAGGTGGTCAACTCGTGGGTTGGAACGCCCCCCTGGGGCGTCTTCAGAGAGCGGTTGATGGGTGCCGCGTCGTGGGCGACTGAGTAAACTGGTATATACTACGTAGTTTCAACCGCGAGAAGAGCACGAGACACGCCCACGCACCACCAAAAGGCTCGGAACGAGAATTCCATCAGGAGCTCACACAGGATGGCGGCATTATTCCACGTCGTGGGCACTTCAACCACAACGAACCCGACATTCTGATACCGTATAGTTATACAGTGTGTGCACATGTCGCAGTATGAGTGTACCCATATCCTATACTCCACTCTGCCAGGCTCATCATTGTGACGCTCTCGAGCAACAGTCTCAAGACACGTGAACATCGGCAGGTCGCCTGTGAGCTTTACGAGCTCGTACGTCATTGATGTTGGCGTAGACAACAGCCAGTCAGCCTGTGTTGCCTGCGTTGACACCGACGACGACGCGCTGCTCTCTGCCTCCGCGTGCTTCTTGAGTTTCTCATGGGGGCCTCGCCATCCGTCATCCATCGTTGCACGGGATACAAACCGATACCGGTACGGCATTCAGTCCGGGAACAAACGGGCGAAGGCGTAGTGTATTGAGAGACTATGGCGCGGAGTTGCCATCACGAAGGCGGCATACACAGTACACGGCGCGGACCCGTACGTTTCCCGTCTTGTCGCGCAATGCCAGTGCGAGTCTACGCCGCCACTTTCGGGGCGGCTTCGCCTCGCGCACACGCCGCACCGTCTCCGGTGGCGCGCGGTGGCTGATCCAGGGGCCCAAGCCCAACCGTCGTCACGGCCACAGGCTGGATGATCACGCGCTTGCTGGGCTGCGACTCGGCCGCGGGCTGCGTGCGCGAACGCGCCGGAGCGTCGTTGCTGCCGCCCTCGCTGTGGTAAAGCATCACGCAGCAGATCTCGCAGCACATAGTAGTAGTAGTCTCTGCTGGGCGTCCGTGCGGTGGTCGGAGCGGCTGAAGATCTGGTTCGCGAATCGAGCGGAAAGGAAAATAAGGATCGCTGACCGTCCGCCAGCACAGGCCCAGGCGGCCGCTCTCTTCGTTGTGATAGGATACACTGCCCCGTAAGTGTACACTGACCTCACGCCCAGCGGGCAACTTGTTCAAGTCGGACGCCAGCGCGCGACGAGGTACCGTTGTACAGTCAGTACTCGCACAATAGTGAGACGCGGTGTCGTCATTCTAAAAGCGCCCCGAGGGGGCCCGACATTCTCTTTGACTTGATAGAGTTCGGGGCCCAAAGTGTGACGGCCTCCATCAGACTCCGATGGAGCCTCCCTCAAATCAGAGGGTCGTGGGGATGAGCGCCCGCGTAGAGTGCAACTGCAGCCGGGTGCACAGAGGGTTGGGCCCAAAATTTCCGACTGCTCACAGTGCAACGCCTTCATAATGCGAATCAAATTATTAAATCATGTCCATCAATTTATCCAATTTAGGTATTAGAAGGTTTACAGTTATCATGAAATCCTATATTTTACTATGAACTACAGTCAATAATATTAAAGAAACGCCGGCTCGGTCCCCAAATCCTCACACGTTCACATTCGCGTGGGGCTTGCACTGACGCAGCCAAGTCTCTGCGCAGAGCGGCTTGCCTCCTGTAGATCACGAGTCGAGGTCGCTGTAGATGAACTACTTGGGGACTTGTCCTGGGCGCCAAAGCGACGCGCCACAAGACCTTCGTCATGATCGACCCTGCCGCGGTCGCCTGGTCGCTTTGTGTAACTCCATTGCATCAAGTATTGTGCCCGCCACGGGTCTTGACGTACTATTAGAGCGCGATTAACGATTCCTACAGCCGAGGGGCCCGTCATGGGTAGCGCTCGCGTCCTCTTTTTCGATGGCGCGTTGTGGCGGGAGGGCAGGTGCGCAGGTCGAAGTCCCGTGTGCGGTATCGTGCGCACTGTAAGTTCGCGCGCATTGGCGACGAGGCAAGAGACCATGACGCCTAAGCAAACGGCGTGGGAAGCAACGTTGAATTCAAAAGCTTGGTTCGTGTTTGTGGGGTGGTGATTACACTGGTCAATTAAATTAATGATACTGTATGGCTCCGGATAGCTTCTGACGGCGTCAACTCGACGCAGCTATGCGCTGCTCGCCGGCGCGACGGGTGCGTACAGTTGCTGCCGTCCCGTCGTCGGGTCGGTCATGACGATGTAGCCGTCGGGCGCTTGGGTAACTTCCATTGGCTTGGCGACCGGGATCTCCGGCGCGGCCGTCACCGCCACGGGTTGCACGAGGACGCGCGTGTCGGGCTGCTGAGGCTGCGAGCGCGTGGCGGCGCCGTCCTCGGCGGACGCGCGGCCACACAGGAAGCAGCACGCGAGCAAACAGCAGTCGCACATAGCTGATGGTGGTTGGCGTTGGTTGGTAGGGTGCGTGGGGCTTGGAGATTTGGAGAATGAGCGAGCTTTGAGTCGGGCCCGCAAAGACACACATGGCCCATCGTGTCCACGTGTAGTGCAGGACACTACGAGGTAGCCATTGGCATTGGAGCGCATTCATTATGACTCATCAAATGTAGGTCGTCCCACTCGTGCGGTGGCTGGCGCGGCACCCAGTCGGTACCCGCGCACTGTGTGTGGCGCTCAGCCGTGTTGAAGGCGCCGTGTGCGTGGCGGGGCAGGCGCTGTACCTATGCATTGAAATGGCCACGGTGGCTCTGGTTTGATAGTGAAACAAGGTTTCCACACGTCGCACATTCGATGTACCCATCTTTTTTTACAGACCGTTCGTGTCCGGTTCCGATCGTACTTAGTGCGAAAGTCTCAGCTCCGTTAGACACTCGCACCCACTTCTTTCCCCCGATATTTGACAGAAACAGAACCAATGGGCCGACAGACAGACGCAGGACGTGTTCTGGACAAGTGCTGTGTGTATTTGAACCGTTTGTATCGGGCAAGGCCTGTCTACGCGGCCGTGCTCCCCGGCGCACTCGCGTGCGGCGTCGCCTCTGTCTTGTCGGCGGCTCTTGTCTGCGTGTGCTCCGCGTCGGCAATGGTGTTGCCGAGCCCAGTGGTGGCCACGGCCACGGGCTCCACCACCACGCGCGTGTTGGGCGGGCGCTGCGGCTGCGCGCGCGAGCGCACTTGTCCCTCTTCACCGCCGCTGGCGCAGTAAAAGTACGCGAGACAGCAGCACTCGCACATGGTCTGCCTGGGGGCGGTACTGGGGACGTATAGAAACTTGGTTGATGACGACTTGAGCAATGGAGCGTGAAGAACCAAAAGCGCACACCGCCGACCGCTCGCCGAAGCGGGAGTCTCATGGACCCGTACAGTAGTGGTCCTGAACCCAAGAGCATCCCTTTTTGGCAGCGCTAGTGCCGTTTACTCTGAAAGACGTCGTCATGGTCCCCGAGGCACACAAGCTGCCAATCCTTTCTCCGCGTCCTTTCATCATGTGAACGAGATTGCCTGCTTGGAAGGCCTGGATAAGAGGAACCACGCGAGGACCAGTCTCGTTGTTTCGCGGCACTTCACTGCACGTGGGCACTCTTGTCGTTCCTAACACAAGAGACCAATCATATCGGTGGATCAAGGTTGAGTAACACTGCAAGGTACCACCGTAAGAAACAGTCCGGCCGACAAAACATTTCTGGACAGGACAGGGAAGGTCGTCCGTGTCCTGTCCAGATCCTATTTTTTGAAACCCGACTCGTGCGGCCCCGCTCGAGAGCAGGAGTAAGACTCCTTGAGACGCGGTGAACCACCGACTTGCGCGCGACGGAACTCATCCGATCGTGGTGTACGTACACTCCCTCCGCAGTCATTTCCCAATCTCACCACTCGCCCACACACCGCAGACGCACTACCGTATCCGCACAATGGAAGACGACTCGGCCTCCTGGATCTACATTTGCATCGGCATCGCCGTGCTCGCGACTTGCTTCTGCCTGTGCTGCGTTGGTGGCGGCTGCAACGGCAGCAACGACGCCGTTGCGCAGTCGGGTCCCATGGTCGTTGGCCAGGGCCCCGACCGCGTGGAGAGCGACCTTGTGCCTCCGCCCCCGCCGGCAACAAACCTTGTCCAGGGCTACATCGTCCTCACAGACCCGACGACCGGTCGCCAGCAAGTGTACGCGCCCGTGACGACGCCCCTGGTGGTGGCAGCTCCCCCGGCGCGAGCGGTCCCCACCGCTCCAAGCGATGACATCGTGTAGAGAATGGAAGTTCTGGAACACTACACAACGCAATAGATCGCATATCGTTTCTACCCCATGGCCCCGCAAGGGAGCATGTCTGGCGCGGCATCCATGTTTGATTTTTACACCACAGAGCTCATCAAAAGGAGAGGAGGCTGGTCGAATGGGAATGTGGAGGAAGGAGTCTTGCGACCCAATCGCTGTTGTTTCTACGGTACAAGCAGCGAGGTGCGCTTCCACGCCCTGTTGGACACCGCATCCATGATCCGACGAAAATCGACCAGACTGGTAATCACAGTCCGTCGTGCCCTGTCCAGAACTTTTTCGGTCGTTATACTTGAAAGCTACTCTAGGATTCTCAAAAAAAATACACGGTGGGCAACCGAACTCGAACGCAGAGAGCCTGGACTCTCAGGACGAGATTATTCATCAGCTGCTGTCCATCGGTCAACGACCAAGCCCAGGGTTTGGTCGCCCCGCGCAATCCACTGGCATCATTTCGCAACCCTCCCGCCGGCAAGACACATCGCTACTTCAATGGGCGACGGCTCAAGCTTTCTTCTCGTCATCTGCCTCCAGTTCGCCGCGGTCGCAACCTGCTGCTGCATGTGCTACGCTTGGTGCTGCAGCCGCAGCCGAAGCAGCGACGCGAGGCACACGGGCCCAACAATCGTTGGCCAGGGCCCCGACCTCGTGGAGAGCGACCCCATGCCTTCGCCGGGGACGAAGTTACCCGATGGCTACATCGAAATTGCAGACCCGACGACTGGTCGACAGTGAGAGTACACACCCGCGAAGACGCCCGGCGCGGCGACCGCTCCACCATCGAGCAAGATCGCGGAGAGTATCCGAGTTCCCGTACCTAAGTTGCCGTAACTGCGCAACCAAAGAGATGGCATTTGTTTCGACTCACGGACCTCTGCGAGTATTATGTGTCCAGGTCCCCAAAGCACCCCGGGGCCATTGGAAGGAGAAAGGGTGGAACGAGTGGAAGGCGCGAGGAACACCCAGCCACGAGTCTCGTGGTATTTGCACCGGACTTTTCACGTGTGGGCTGCGCGAGGTCTGTCCACGGTCGGTTGGACACCGCACCCATAACCAGAGGTGCAAAAGAGAGATACGATTTTTGTCGCCTGATCGCTGTCACCTCATTCATCTGCGACGTGTGTATACATCGTTTTTGTAAGTGAAAGTGGGTGCGCCAAAGGGCAACGCCGGTACATGCCGTGTCCAGCCCACTGGCCGTGTCCTTAAGCCGCACACCGCGCCCGACCGCTCATTCCTCAAGTGGCTGCCTTGCCCACACACCCAAGTGCGTCCCCGCTCAACCACCACCACCCAGACCACCCACCATGGCCGAAGCTGGAGGCGTCATCGGCTGCCTGCTGCTGCTCGGCTGCTGCGGCACGTGCTTCTTCTGCGGTCGCGGCTGCCGCAGCGACAGCAGCACCCAGGTGCGCGAACCGCAGGCGCAGCCAGCGCGAATCGTGGTCACGCCCGTCGCGGTCTCGTCCTCGGTCGTCCAGGCGACGACGCCCACGCCGACGACCGGCAGCGTCCCGGCCGGCTACCTTGTCATGACGGACCCCGTCACGGGCCAGCAGCAGCTCTACGCGCCCGTCGCGCCGCTCACGCCCACGGCCGCGGCCCAGGTGCTCGCCCCACCGGCACCAGCGACGGAGCAGCAGCCGCCGGCTGCGCAAGTGGCCACGCCGGTCAGTACAGAGCCGACCGCCGCCAAGCCCGACGATCTCAAGACGCCGCTGCTGCAAGGCTAACCTCCCGTACACTGTAATATATCTCCATGATGATCTAAAATCTCTTATGTACCGGTCGTTGTGGGCGTCCCAACTCGCGTCTTGCCGCCACGTGCTTGGGGCTGTCGAAGCTATGCGAGGTCCATGTTGATTCACCTGCACAGAGCGTCTCGTCGTGGTGCATGCTCTTTGCCCTTCGTCTCCACCCCCTTGCTAGCCGAGCTCCCAGAGCACGCGCCCACCTTGCCACGACATCGGCTGCGTGCAATTCGCACATGTACTGGGGCGAGTACCCGTACGCAGTAGGCGACTGTGCTCATTTTCTGTCTTGAGTCAAGACTATTGACTAGAACCCTCGAAGCTGTATGTGTGCACTAGACGCCAGCATACACGCCAGCGCATCCTCCACGTGGCCACAAAGATTCGACGCGTGTGCTGGAGAAGTCGCGCACTTTGCGTACGGATAGAATAGCACCTATCTATTATCACAGGAATTTTCTAGTCTGAGATGTCTTGTATCATACGGATACTGGCCATGATATATTTTATGACAGAGTAGGAAACGCGACGAGGAATGGTAGCCCACTCCACGGAAAGAGAAGCCGCCACTGGCGACCGACCACTTCTCCATCACAGTCTCCACGCGCACACCCACATTCAAACACACGACGCGCCCCCCTAGAGCATGGCCGCCTCCGACGACGACTACGCGCGCTGTCAGGGCGGCTGCTGCTACTACTGCTGCGGCTGCTGCGCCGAGGCGTTCACGGACCCCGACACGCGCGCCATGCGCGACGCGCGGCGCCAGACGCAGTCCTCCGTCACCTACGTGGTCCCCACGCGCGTCGAGCTCCACGGCACGGCCAGCGCCGCCGCCATGGCGCCCAAGTCCTCCTACGACACGCGCTCCACCGCGTCCACGCGCGCGAGCAGCGGCGTCCACAACTGACCAACGTCTCCCAAGTGACCACGCATTAGGCCGCACGCCCAGCTATTAACCATCGTAATCTATTGATGCGCCGTAAGCGCCTCCGCGGCGCGCGCGCTCGCCTTCTCTCTCTCTCTCTCTCTCTCTTTCTTCGCGCTCACGTCAACTTCGATTCCGGGCGAGGAGCTCAGTTCCTCGCTCCAGTGACACAGAATGATTGTTTTTCTTCTCTTCCTTCGAAAAGATCACTTGGCACTGGCTCCGGCGTTCAAGCAATCGCGTCTCTCGTTTTTACGAGCGCGCGGGCCAATGAGACGCTCGTGTCGCCGCTTTGCGCCGCAACCGCCGGGCGTGGGACGCCGGGTGCCTCCGTGTGTGCACCCTCGGGAAACGAGGCGGGAACTGTTCACTCCACGGAGGATGAGTGGCGGCGTGAACGCACCCAACGGCCTCCTGTGAGCGCAAGCACCTCTTGTTCACTCATTTGGTCTTTGGGCCCCGAGAAGAGAACCCTCCGCTCGCAATGGTCAAGCTCACGCTGCTGCCGTCTGTCGCCACGTGGCTCGAGGACCGCGTGGGCGACGCGCCGGCGCCGGCGCAGCTCGCGCTCGGCGCGCTGGCCGCGACGGTCGCGGCGTACGCGCTGCTGACGCTCACGAGCCGCACGCCGCCGCACGACGCGTACGCCAAGAAGCACGGTCTCACCAACGTCAAGGCGCCGCGCCGCATGCGCGCCACGCACTGGCTGCTGGGCGACGCGCGCGAGCTGGCCACGAACGCCAAGCGGTTCCCGGACTGGGTGCTCGAGAAGGTGCTCGAGGCCGACGGGGAACCGTACCTGCGGCGCGTGCCGTTCATGCTGGACAACGTCGTGCTGGCGACGCCGGCGCTGATCGAGGACGTGCTCAAGACCCAGAACGACGTGTTCGGCAAGGGCGAGCAGATGCGGCTCTTCTTCCACGACCTCATCGGCGACGCACTCACGATGCAGGACGGCGAGGCCTGGTTCCACCAGCGCAAGGTCGCGTCCAAGTTCTTCTCGGCGCGCATGTACCGCGAGGTCGCGACCAAGATGATCAACAAGCACGGCGAGAAGCTCTGCGCCGTGCTCGCAGCCGCGGCCCCGACCGCGACGCAGCTCGACCTCTCCAAGCTCTTCCACGAGTTCACGCTGCAGACGTTCGCGGAGCTGGGCTTTGGGCTCGAGATGGACCTCATCGGCACGGACGGCGGCCACCCGCTGGACCGCGCGCTCGAGGGCGCGTTCCCGCAGCTGCTCTACCGCGCGACGACGCCACGCTGGTTCTGGAAGCTCCAGCGCTTCCTCAAGGTCGGCAGCGAGGGGCGGTACGCCGAGACGACCAAGTACATCCGCACACTCGTGACCGAGATGGTCGAGAAGAGCATCGAGCAGACGCGCGCGCGTGGCCAGACACGCGAGGACGCCGCGACGATCGTCGAGCTCTTCGCGCAGGCGGCGCAGGACGGCGAGTCAGGCATCACGCCCAAGCTCATGTGCGATATGGCCATCGCGTTCGCGATCGGCGGCCGCGACACCTCGGCCGACACGCTCAACTGGCTCTTCCTCCGGCTCAGCAAACACCCCGACGTGGAGCAGAGGCTTCGTGCCGAGCTCTGGGAGAAAGTGCCCGAGCTCATGCGCGGAGAGATCGCGGCGTTGTCGATGGAGCAGGCGCAGGGCCTCGTGTACATGGACGCCGTGGTCCGCGAGACGCTGCGGCTCCACCCACCGGTGCCCAACAGCCAGCGCGCGGCCGAGCGCGACACCGTGCTGGTCGACGGCACGTTCATCCCCAAGGGCACGGCCGTGACCATCGCGACGTATGCGATGGGCCGCCTGGAGAGCATCTGGGGCGCCGACGCGCTCGACTTCAAGCCCGAGCGGTTTGTGGACGCCGAGACGGGCAAGCCGCGCGTCGTGTCGTCGTTCCAGTTTACGAGCTTCCACGCCGGTCCGCGCATCTGCATCGGCATGAACCTCGCGCTGCTGGAGATCAAGCTGCTCACGGCCATGCTGCTGAGTCGGTTCCAGCTGGAGATCGCGCCCAACGACGGCAGCTACGAATTCTCGTCCACGCTACCGCTCAAGCACCCGCTGCTGGTGCGCGTGCGCGAGGCGGCCGCGCCGGCGCACTGAATGATGCTTAGAGACCAGCGATTTAAGACTAGGCATCCGAGGAGATCTGATATGTTTGGAGGGTGAACCCACCCGTGTATGAACATCTTGAAAGCGACTTGTGAGCGGCGTGGGTCCAAAACAGAGTGAATTCCAGTGCCCCTCGTGTGTGGACTGGACGGTAACTCGTGTCCGTGGGTTCACGTTTGGCGGAGTTTTGTTGCGTGGTCGAAGGTCGACGGCGGGCGCGCTCGGGAAGGTCCGAGACGCCCTCAGTTGCCGAACCACCGGGAAGTGGGGGCTCTCTTCTCCAGCGAGACCCAGCGAGCAGCAGGACCACGATGGCCGGCGACGACGATGCCAACGACTTTTGCGAGATGCTCGACTGCATCTGCACGGCCATGCTCTGGTGCAGCGTGTGCAAGGACTGCCGCGACCACCACAACCGGCGCAAGAGCGATACGGAGGAGGGAAAGCCCGTCGACGTCCAGCCCGTGGCGGTAGCGCTGTCCCCCGAGCCCACAGGCGGATCCTTCCCAGAACCCACCGAGCCGACGCTGCCCAAGGCCGTGTGAGCCAGGCTGCGCGCCAAGAGTGTTTTGCTCGTGGCCAAAGAGCAGTCGATTACTGTACGGCTTGAGCGTGTCGTCCACACTGGTATTGGATCGTATAGTACACTTAGTTTTTCGCTCAACTGCCATCCCACAACGGTACAGTCGTCGCTCTGTCCATGTCCGACAGGCCTAGCTGACCTGTGTTGATTCATGGGACCACCTGCAACTTGTTGTTGGCGCTATCGGTTGAGTTCAACGGTATGTATCGCGTCTCGATGCCCGGGTCGCTCTCAACTACGAACGGTGGTCAGGCACTGAAAGCGGGAGGTGCCCTGTTCCCCCCAGCCGCACACACTGCGTCCATAAGCAACACCAGGCGGGACGCAGAATTTCGGTTGGCTTCATTTGCATTTTTCAGTTCGTGAATCCGGTGCTCATTGACGCTGTGGCTCTCGCTTTGTGGGTTCACAATCGGCCTCGGAGAGCTCATGGGGGCAACGTCGGACCTCTCACTTCTCCATTTCACGGATCAAGCAAGTGCGAGCCCCCATTATCCCTCTATACGACGTGAAAATACCTTTCCAGGACACAATGGTCAGCGGCAAGGACGTTTGCGAGGTCATCGAGCTCATCGACTGCCTCTGCACGTGCCTCTCGTGCTGCGGTGACGCCAAGGACTACGCCGACAACCGCCACCGCAAACGCAGCAACATCGAAAAGCCCGTGGGCGTCGCACCCGTGGCAATCACGCTGCCCCCTCAGATGTATGCGCCGCCTGGCGCAACGTTCGCAGAGCCCTTCACAGAACCCGAAGTGCGACAGAAAGCCATTTGAGAGATCTCAGTGAGACCGTGCGCATCTCAGCAGGGTCCGGATATCATCAGAATAATCTGTTTACAAGTAATACAAAAGTAGAATTCCATATTCACTAATTCCGGATAATGAAGTTTAATTACTTTCTGCGTATTTGTCTGTGCTCACGAGCCCCACATGTTCCCTCTGGCCTGGACCACAGTGAAAGTGATCGATGTATGATGCAGCTCAGTGGGGGAAGATCGAAAGGGACGAGAGGAGATGACGATGTACTACAGTGTAATTAGCTACTTCGGTGCTACAGTAGAAGTCGCGCTTTCACAGACCTCGTTTCAAGTCAAGTAGCAGTACGGCCGTGCTTGATCGCCGACGTCCGGGTACGTGACCGAGGGAGGCGCCCGCGCCGGCGGTGGGCTCGTCGTGGGCACCGTTTGGACGGTCTCAGTCTTTACGACGGGCTTGACCGCGACGGGGTGCACGTGCACGACGGTGGTCCGCGGATGGTAGTTCTTCGGCGCGGCAGCGCGGCGGCGGTCGGTGTCGGCCATCGCAGTCGCGCAGCAGGCGCCCGTAAAGAAGCCAATGATGCAGCAACAGCAGTCGTCCATGTCAGGTCTTCTGTGAGTGTCAGTTGATGGAGTTTCTTGGGTTCTCTCCCGAAGGCGTCGATTGTCCGAATGAGAGCCTCCAGGGAGACCCACGGGGGTGGAGAAGCCGAGCAAACTCTATCTAAAACTCCACCCATGAAGCCACCGAAGAGTCCGCGTGTGCAAATCAGCATCGCGTAGCCTCGTGCCCGGTGCGCTGATCAACAGAAATCTGTTCTAAACCACGATCAGAGTCGAGCCAGCCAGCCTTGCGTGGTGGGATCATGGCTTCGCTGTCTCAGTCTCCTCTCTCGCTGTGGCACTGGTACAGCAAATGTATTGCGCTGCGGTGGCTTCATGAGAGCAGCCATTTCACCATTGTTTGTGACCTATTGGCCGCACATTTGGACACCAGTCCACCTCAGAGCGTGCAAGAAGATGGCTGGCGCGGCCACCAACACCGCAGACTCGCATGCAAGCAGTCAGCCTCGAGCAGTCCACGCGCAGCTACGGCGGCACCTCGACTCGAACTTTGCTATTGGCAAGCTCAATACTTGGTACTTGACCCGGACAGATCTGTGAGCAGGGCCCTCTGCGGGCGGCTAGGGAACGCTAGCAAGGATAGGATGTTTGTATGGTACACTGCATTTCATGGATAGGCTCACCACTCTGAGCGAGTAAACCTATGCGTAGGAGGCCGCGCCGGAGCTGTAGTAGTGGTAGTAGTAGTATGGCCTTGCGGGATCTTCGGCGTACGGGTACATGACCGATGGGGGCGCCTGGTCCGCCGTGCCCACCGTGTGGACGGTTTGGGTCTTCGCGGCCGGCTTGACCGCGACGGGCTGCACGTGCACGACGGCGGATCGTGGATAGTAGTACGTCGGCACGGCGCGACGGCGGTCGGCTTCGTCCACGGCGGCCGCGCAGCACGCGCCCGTGAAGAGACCGATCAGGCAGCAGCCGCAGTCGTCCATATCAACTATTGAGTGAGAGTGGTGTTGCTTCGCTTCGTCGAGAAGGCGTCGATTGTCAGAATGACAGCCGCGAGAGAGACGCGAGTGTCAGGTGCTGAAGCCGCAACGGCGCGTGGCTTCGCTGTGTGTGAAAAATTCAGCATTGCGTATATAAGCACGCATTGTTGAAGCGAAATCTGTTCGAACCCACAACGGGCGTGTGAAGCCACCTTACCACGTAGGTAAATTCGCTCCGGCTCATTCCCAAACGGCGATCACACGGAACGCGCAGCACGTAGATTACGCTTTGGTGGCTTCACAGAGCGAGGCGAAGGCGGGTTTGGAACAATGGTAAATAGTTTATTTGGTTCTATGGGAGGCAGGCATCCAAATCGATGGCTCAGTCTCGAGGTGTAGTTGGCTTCGGCTTAGTACTTGGGTTGTTGCGGCAGGTAGTACGCTGACTGGGGCGCGTAGGCGCTCGGCGGAGGGTACGCCGCCTGGTTGGGGTCCGCATACGGATTGTACGCGCCGGGCGGTGGAGGATACGCCGTCGTGCCCGGCGGAGGGTACGTCGACGTCGGGTACGGCGCTGTGCTCACCACGACGGGCTGCACGTAGACGGGCGGCGCGTGGTGCACGTAGTCGCGGTCGTGGCGGCGCCGGCGGTCGTCGTCGTCCATCATGCAGCACACGCAGCACATGCCCAGCAGGCAGCAGTCGCAGTCGTCGTCCATGGCGTCTTGGGTTGGTTGGTATGAGCTCTCGAGGCGGAGAATTTGGAAATGGCGGGTGGCGGCAGAGGCCGTTAGTCAACTAGTCAGTAGGAGGCTGTCACACGGGGGCTTTGTCCAGTCGGTTGCGCATAGACGAGACATGGGTTCACACGGGATTCGCAGGAATCTCCTGTTCTGTCGAGTTCCGATTCTGGGCCGTCCTGAGTCAACGCGATTGGTGCATTCGGTGGTGGCGTAGCCATCCACCTCACTGCATCGGTGTAGCGATCCGCGCCTCTACACTGCACTAGCCTATGCGTTTGTTCGTCTGTTTGCTTGTGGTATATTAGACACCAACAGCGGTAGCTGAGCTCGTACTAGCCAATGGGTGCTGTGACTCACTGGGAGGAAATGGGAGTGGACCAGGCTACACTAGTGAGTACCTCCGTCGTTGTGTCGGCTCAATCAAGCGCGATGGATGGCGGCCAGCTCTACTTCCCACATTCAAGCAATGGTCGTAGCTGTGGCTACTCCATCAGGAGCCGAAGACAAACCCTTTGCCCTTTTGCCCAGCTAGATGGTCAAAGGTGCCCGAAGAGTCATCCGACATCACACACACACACGAGAGCGCAGTCGACACAAAGTGTGGTACTCATGTATTGAGCGTAGTTAGTGTATTGTACAGAGCCCGACCGTGGCTCGTTTATTGTATGAGCGTCTAGTACTTCGTTTGTGGGTAGTACGCTTGCTGCTGCGGCGGCGGGTATGTTGCGGACGGGTACGCTGCCGCGCCAGCATTTGCGGGGTCGCTGTAGTAGTAGTACGGTCCCGAGGGCGCAGCAGCGGTAGCGTAGCCGGCCGGTGGCTGGGACGGGTACGGCGACGTCGGAGGGTACGCGGTCGTAACCACGACGGGTTGCACGTACACGGGGGGCGCGTTGTGCGCGTACTCGCGGCGGCGGCGGTCATCGTCGTCCATCGCGGACGCGCAGCAGGCGCCGCAGAGGCAGCCGAGCAGGCAGCAGTCGCATTCGTCCATCGTGTGGGCTTGTGGTTGAGGTGGGTGGCTTGTGGACCTTGGAAGGTGAGTTGTGGAATGAGACCTGGAGCGAGTGGACTTTTGTCCTGCGCCGATGGCTCTCCCGGGTGTGCTGTGTGTTTGTGTCTGTGTGTGTGTATGTGTGTGTGTGTGTGTGTGTGTGTGTGGGGGGGGGGGGGGGGGCGTCTAGAAACGATCGGAATCGAATGTCACACGCGAGGTGCAAGTGTCCAACGACGCCAGTGAAGCCATTCGGACAAAGACAGCGCATGGGTGCGCCTCTGAAATTTTCTGAATTGGGACTGTTGATTGGCTAAAACAAACTGAACAGCTCATGTGTCTACTTTAGGATTATGGCTACAGTACACGATTTCTGCGACATGTGGCGAACGGGTCAAGTCGCGGTCTCATCGCAGGAGAGATCGAGCGCGCGATCGGGGTCAGTGCGGCGGGAGGCGATATCAAGTGTATGGGGCAGGAACAAAGTCATCAAATAGCAGCTAGGTGATGCCCTTCGCTTAGGGTTTTCGTGCATTTTGTCTCTTTTCGACTGGGAATCTGCGTAGTGCTTGAAGGCCTGTTGTCCTTTCGTCTTCGTCACCTTTTGCGAGGTGGCTGGGCGGGCTACAAGGCGCCCATACCCATGCCCATGACACACAAAGACTGGCCCCCATGTACCCTCAGTGAGTGCCTATATCCCTGTGGGGCAAGAGTCCCGATTCGCTTGCTTGCATGCGAGGGGCAGCGTGATACTCCGACGGAGACAACAGGTCTGCGCCAATCAGTGAGTCCCGTCTCAATAGACTGGTTTAAACAATTTCGGCAAAAATCATGTCAAAACATCATCTACCAATCGCTTCTACTGTGAGTACTGTTCAGTTCATGGAATGAAGCCGGGCGTATCTTCGTTCGAAGCTCAGTTATGCGCATCGGTATCCCTGCCCTGCGGGCTGAGCGTAGGTCGGCGCCGGCACCTGCTGGTAGTAGACGTACGTCGGCTGGACCGCCACGAGCTGCACGTACACGGGCTGCTGCACGTGGCAGTGGGTCTCGTGGCGCCGCTCGTTGTCGCGGCTTTGCGCCCCGGCCGCGCAGCAGGCCCCACAGAGGCCGCCAAGCAGGCAGCACGAGCAGTCGTCGATGCAGCAGATGCAGCAGTCGTCGTCTCCGATGCACATGATGAGAGGGGGCGTGGCGTGGGACCGGTGGTGAATTTTGGGGAGCTGAGTAAGTTTGGGAATGAAACAACTCGACCCCAGTGGGTGCTATCGCGGTACGGTGTAGTGCGCTGGTTCCGCGGGGCCTGCGCGCTTCAGCGTTAAAGGTCGCATGTGTACCCGCCGGGTAAACCGGTGTTCTGACGGGGATTTGTAATGCGACAGGTGATGCCTCACCATTAACCCTCTTGAAGCCATTCCAGTGTATGCGACGTGTGCAATATGAATTTGCTTGTAGGCCACGAACACCGCAGCCAATGTTTTGTCCCCCCAGCAGCTCACGAGCTCGTCATCTGGAAGCCGGCGACTCGAATGAGCATTCAGCGGTACCAAATGGCAGGAAGTCTAGAGAAGACGAAGTCATCCGGTGTGTCTCTAGTATAGAGTTTTGCGATGCCGCTGATACAACGTTATCATGATCCGATCGTTCTGGTATCCTGCATTATTCTCGCCGACTTGCGAGCCTCCCGGCCAGATTGGGACCCTATGGCGTGTGCGCAGTGTGTAGCGGCTACAGCACATCAAATGACCAATGTGGTAGGGATGGCGGAGTACAGCCGAGAGTGAAAAGCAAAGTGAAGTCAGGTAATGTGCAGCAATGGGAATGAGGTGATATCCAGCACGTGTCGTCGTGAGTTATTCTATATACTTTTTGGCTTTCATTGAATCCCGGCAGCAGATTATCGTTTCTCTATCTTTCTCGTCATCGTCGACGACCGTGGGCTGGGCGTGCCGCGGGGCGATCTTGCACGTATACGTGGCGCACGACGACCGGCTGCACGTACACGACTTGCTTGGCATGCGACGGGGGAGGGCGGCGACGCTGGCGGTCGCTCTCGTCCGCGGCCGAGGAGCAGCACACGCCGCAGAGGCAGCCGAGGAGACAGCAGTCGCAGAGGTCCATGTTGGAGGTGGTAGCGGTGGTTGGTGGTGATGGTGGGGAGGGAAATGATGGAATGAGCTCCTGGGGCGGCCTGAGTGCCCGTTAGAGAGCCGCAGAAGAGCGCCATCCCTCTTGCTGTCGGATGTCCTTGATCTTCATGATCAGCGTCACCTGGGTCACCTCCGGTGGCTACAGTATCAAGTGGACCAGCTCATGTCGACGGACAGACTGTCCTTCCTGGACATGCCGCAGCGCCGCCGTGGGGTTCACGGTGGAAGAGAGCTCCTTGTGTCTCATATATCACGCGACATGATTCGCTGTAGGGTACAGTACTGTTGGGGTTACACGTACCGGGTTACTGTATCCACCCTCGACCAGGATCTGTAACCAGCGCAACTCGGGCGGCTCGAGCGGCTCGCCTCCAGCGTCCTGGAGTGACGCCACGCGCTGCGTGCCGCTGCGGAGCCCTCCACAAGATGTGAAGGGCCTCATCGCCGAGTCTGAGTGCAGTAGCCGGGAAACGTCTCGCGGTTAGGACCCAGGTGCGAGCTGACCCACGTGGTCCGACGGTTTGCAAAGGGAGATCCAGTTTGCCGGTGCGTCGAGGCGGCCTCGACAAGGCCATTGCCATGGCTGACGATGAGTATTGATTTCGCTACAACGGTGAGAAGAACAGAGTGCGTCGCGAGTAACATCTATGAAGGCCTTGTCGTCTATTTTTCTAGTGGTCTCAGTTATATGTACTTTGATTGATGGCGAAAAACTGGCGTGCGGGACTTCGTGCGACCGCGTTGGCGTACTTTAGGCGTATCGGTATCTCTGTCCTGCGGGCTGTGCGTAGGGCGCCTGCTGGTAGTATCCGTAGCCTGGCTGGACCGCCACGGGCTGCACATACATGGGCTGGTGGTGGTGGTGGTACCGAGCCTGGCGGCGCCGCTCGTTCTCGCGGTCCTGGGCGCCGGCCGCGCAGCAGGCGCCGCAGAGGCCGCCGAGCAGGCAGCACGAGCAGTCGTCCGCGCAGCAGCAGCAACCTTCGTCCATGAGGCACATTGTGATGGGAGTGGTGGTGGTGGTGGTGGTGGCGGTGGGAGGTTGTCGAGTGTTGTGAGCACTGGGAGAAAGTTTGGAAATGACCTGGCTTGGCAACTCCGGTATCTTTCCGATCGGATCCCGGGACGATCCGCTTGTCCCTGATAGGAGGCTTGTGGTGGTAGATTCGTGCTGCTTCGACGTTGAAGTCGCGCGCGTACCCTGCGAGATGTTCTGTCTGGGATCTGGTATGCGACAGGTGGTGTCGCACCGCAAAAAGAACCCTCTTGATTCAAGAGTCTTGAAGCCACTACGAACTTATGCGACGTGTGCAATATGGGGATTAGTGAATTAGCGTGCTGAACTGAGGCAAGAAAATTGTTCCCACAGCACGGCGCCTGTGTTCGGTTGTTTCGTCCTCCAACAGCGCAATACCGGTATTGAAGCCGGTAACATCAGTGGTGGTGTAGAGAAGAGGAAACAGCTATGCACGCGTGTTACGGAGTCATGTCCCGAAAAAAAAAAGGGCAGCCCTACAGTCCATACTACTAGAGAGCATCGCAGAAGCGCTGCTTGTTGGCGAAGCCTCTATGCATTTGAGATCCCCCCCCCCCCCCCCCAACTAAACAGTGACAAAATGTGAATTCACGGGGCTGGACTATCGTCCAGCAAGGCGAACCGCGCCACGCGCCCGCTCCGCTTCGCTCCGCTAGAGCGCTCCCGGCTCGCCACCCTTCGCTTCGCTCCGGGGGCGAAATATTTCCGACGATCATAGGACGTGGACATGCGTTCGGCGGCGGCCGCTTTTCTGTGGCCGACCTTCGCTTC